>JAAQRG010034473.1:0-10801 GCA_011634625.1 Babylonia areolata
ACACAGAAAACTGACCAATGCGCCCAGTTCCGGCCCGTTTGCTACCTCAGCCTCCTTCCTCCCCCAACCACCCACCACAGAACCCCAACCAATCATGCCCAGTTTCCACACGACACACCCCCCTAAAACTGCCCAGTTTGACCCAGCCCACATCACTCCTTCCATTCACACACACACATACCACAACATTCCCCCCGTCACCGCCACACACACCCCTGACTAACCAAACGTAGCAGTTCACACAACACACACACATACACACACCCCTACAACTGACCAATCACAACCAGTTTCCACACAACACCCCCCCCCCCCTACAACTAACCAAGCATGCCCAGATTCCACACAACACACACACACTCCCCTATAACTGCCCAGTTTGACCCAGCCCACACCCTCCCCCCTTCCTTACTCCCACTCCACACACACACACCCACAACATTCCCCCTCCCCCGCCCCCCAACACACACACACACCCCTACAACTGACCAATCTCACCCAGTTTCCACACAACACCCCCCCACACACACACCCACAACATTCCCCCTCCCCCGCCTCCCAACACACACCCATACAACTAACCAATCACACCCAGTTTCCACACAACACACACCCCCACACACCCCCTACAATTGACCAATCACACCCAGTTTCCACACAACACACACCCACCCCCCTATAACTGCCCAGTTTGACCCAGCCCACACCCTCCCCCCTTCCTTACTCCCACTCCACACACACACACCCACAACATTCCCCCTCCCCCGCCCCCCAACACACACACACACCCCTACAACTGACCAATCACGCCCAGTTTCCACACAACACACACACAACACACACACCCCTACAACTAACCAATCATACCCAGTTTCCACAGAACACACACACACACCCACCCCTACAACTGACCAGTCACACACAGCTTCCACACACACACACACACACACACACACACACACCCCTACAACTGACCAATCACGCCCAGTTTCCACACAACACACACACACACACACACACACACACACACACACACACACACACACACACACCCCTACAACTGACCAATCATGCCCAGTTTGACCCAGCCCACGCCCTCCGCCCCCTTAGCCACCAGACTGAAGCCGACAGTGGCTCCCACAATGCTGTGTGTCGCTGACACGGGGAGGCGTAGGAAGGTGGCGATGAGCAGCCACAGACATGACCCTGGAACACACAGTACAGTACAATGGTGGTGGTGGTGGTGTGTCCATCGAGATCGATGATGACCATCGTTGTCATCCACCTGGGGGATGGGGGGAGGGTGGTGGTGGGGTGGGGGGGAGGATGCTCATGAATCTATCTGTGAATGCGCAGATGGCTGAATAGTCCAATCTGCGCACGAAATGTTCGCTGACAATTGGGGCAGACAAAGACAGGCATATCATTGTCAGTGACTGATGACTTGCGCGATGAGTTTGTTTAAAGTGAAGAGGAGTTGCGCAACGTCGACCTCACTCTCTCGTCCGGGTCCACCAATTTCCAGTGGCAAGACTAAGTCGAGACGACTGGAGGATGAGCACAGATGCAGTGGATGACCAAGATATCCTTTCGGTGTCTCATCTTGCTCTCTGCACTCCACAGTGCGTTGCTGTAACCGTCTTCCTCTCCGTTGAACCGATAGGTTTCTTCCGCAGATTCTGCCGGATCCAGACTTCGCATGCATGGGTAGACACACCCCGGGGGCCAACTGTGTGTGGCATGCACACAGCACAGTGGAGCTAGATGGCTGTCGGTGGCTCTCCTGAGCCGACGCCCTTTTATGGATCTCCATAAGGGTGTCTAGCCACCCGCCTCACCAGTCCCGGAAGGGAGCAGTGGGAGTGCCGGTTTAGTCGCCGGCAACCCGACCCTGAACAGGTTGTACTGGATTACAGGTTACCAGTAGCAGATCTGATGACCTGACCTGATCTGCACAGTACAATACATCACAACACAATGCAGTACAGTATAATACATTACAATACAGTGCAGTACATGGATAACAGACCAAAGAATGGCCACCTTTCAGTGACATGGGTCCTCTACCACGCCTGTGCATAAATGCGAGTTTGGCGGTGAAAGGGTAAATCAAGATTTTGCGCCTTTTAAATATTAGTAGTAGTAGTAGTATTTTTATGTATTTATCATTCTTTTTTCTTTTCTTTTTTTACTTTATTTATTTTATTTTCATTGTTATTTATTTTTACTTGATTTATTTATTTTATTCTATTATTATTTATTATTTTTGTTATTTTTACTTTATTTATTTTATTTTATTTTATTTATTTTTATTGGGTTTTTTGTTGTTGTTTTTTTAATTTTTTTTTTTTATAAAAGCCTGACTTAGCGCGTTGGGTTACACTGCTGGTCAGGCATCTGCTTGGCAGATGTGGTGTAGTAGCGTATATGGATTTGACCGAATGCAGTGACGCCTCCTTGAGCTACTGATACTGCTACTGATACTGCTACTGATACTGTGGGTGGGTTTTTTTTTCAGTTTCTTGTTCCCAAATACTGACGGGCGCAATAGCCGAATGGTTAAAGCGTTGGACTTTCAATCTGAGGGTCCCGGGTTCGAATCACGGTGACGGCGCCTGGTGGGTAAAGGGTGGAGATTTTTACCATCTCCCAAGTCAATATATGTGCAGACCTGCCAGTGCCTGAACTCCCTTCGTGTGTATATGCAAGCAGAAGATCAAATACGCACGTTAAAGATCCTGTAATCCATGTCAGCGTTTGGTGGGTTATGGAAACAAGAACATACCCAGCATGCACACCCCCGAAAACGGAGTATGGCTGCCTACATGGCGGGGTAAAAACGGTCATACACGTAAAATCCCATTCGTGTGCATACGAGTGAACGCAGAAGAAGAAGAAGTTCCCAAATACAATACAAATGTTAACAGGAAAGACAGTGGACTGTGGACTGACCTGAGAGAGCCGACAGGTTTCCCAGCAGCAGCATTTCCTCGGTGCCATTGTAGGGGGTGACGTCGATGATTCCTTTACGTATTGTGTCCGATACCTTGTAACCTGCGCACGCGCGCACACAAACACACACGACATCCAACCACACACACACACACACACACGACATCCCACCACACACACACATACATACACACACACACAAACACACACACGACATCAAACCACACACACACACGACATCCAACCACACACACACACACACACACACACACAAACACACACACGACATCCAACCACACACACACACGACATCCCAACACACACACACACACACACACACAAGAGTCACATCAATAATTCCTTTACATATTGTATCCAATACCTTGTAACCTGGACACACACACACACACACACACACACACACACACATTCTCTCTCTTTCTCTCATAAGAGATGTTCCATAAACTCTGCATTATTAATGTACTCATACCTTAAGTAGGTTGTATTTGCTTTTCTACAGACAAATGGGCTAATCGATTACTGTACTTTGTTTTTACACCCCTTCAGTAAGGGCTATGACCTGTCTGAATAAATCATCTGGTCTGGTCTGGTCTCTCTTTCCCTCTCTCTCTTTAATATGGATAGACACCTCAGATTCATTTTGGCAAGATTTAGACTTGGTATATCGGAAATAAACACCCACAGGTACCGATATAAAAATGTACACAATTCTGATCTCTATTGTCCATTGTGTAAAGAGTCGATAGAAGATGAAGTACACTTTGTTTTGAAATGCCCCGTTTTGTGTTCTTCATGAAAAATTTATCCCAAAGAAACATTATATATATCCATGTTCATTTCGATTTAATCTGCTGATGGCATCTACAGATGACGGACTTATACGTAATTTGGCTCTATATTTATAGAAAGCTTTTCACTTAAGAGATATAATTATGTCATGATTAATTGCTATAGTTCTGGTGACATACACTAATGTTGTTATCGCCCCTCGTTCATATGGGACTTTGGCCTTAATGAATAAACCATCTGAATCTGAATCTGAATCTCTCTCTCTCTCTTTCTCGGTGCAGATCGTTGTCTTTTCAATCGCCAAAGACGTGGAACAAGCTCCCTGATAACCTCCGTCATTCTGATTCCCTCACATCTTTTAAATCTCGTCTCAAAACTCACCTTTTCCCTCAGCAATAAGTTCAACTGTGGCAGGTCCACTTCCTTTGCGTTGGCTGTGCTTGACAATGTGTGTATACATATGTATGTGTACATAACTGCATGCATGTATATAAATGTGTATTGTGTGTTCATGTGTTTATGTAAGTTTGTGCCTACCTATGTGTGCGTATGTGTTTGGGTAGCTGTTAGATACACATGTATGTTAAAATGTATGTATGCAGAGAGAGAGAGAGAGAGAGTTTGTGTGTGGTCACATTTTGGTGTGTGTGTGTATGTAACATTGATGAAATGTTTTATGTTAACAAAAGCGTTTTTGTAAAGCACCTAGAGCAGATTTCTGGATAGTGTGCTATATAAGTATCCATTACTATTAAATAATGTTTCTATTCTATTGCCGAACAACAACGAAAACGACAGAGTAAGTCTTGCTAAATACATACAGAAGCGATGCAAATTTTAAAAAAAACATTGCTGTACACAGGGTAAGTTAATTTCAAGATGATCCTGTCTTTATTCAGCAGCGTGCATGTGTGCACGCACATGTGTATATGTGTGTGTGTGTGTGTGGAGGGGGGGGGGGGGGAGCCTACACATGTAGCATGATTATGATTATAGTTCATATAAAATAACAGCTGATACACACAAAACACACTTGAAATATCAAAGAGAGAGAAAGCCACAGAGAGAGAGAGAAACAAAGACGTCAGTAATATAAAAAGAGACATGTAATGAAAAAAAGGGGTCAAAAGTAACCCTAAAAAAGTCAAAATTAATGCACAAATTAATGCATACACATACTCACAGTGATATAACCAGAATAAAACCAAGAAAAAGTTTGTTTTCTTAACTTGATATTGTCATTAACTCTCTCCATACGAACGGCGAAAGAGACGACGTTAACAGCGTTTCACCCCAGTTACCATCATCAAAATATTGCAAGCGGAAGGCTCTTATACTGAAGAGGTGAATGTTGACAAAGAATAACGCAATTCTGACAACGGAAGCTAAATGTTGGGTCATTCAGACACCCACTGAACATCCGAGGGGTCTGTGTAGAGGAGGGGACTGGCCGTACTGGTGAGTTAAAGCGACTGGCCGTACTGAGTGAGTTAAAGCGACTGGCCGTACTGAGTGAGTTAAAGCAGGCAGACACACTAAGAATATAACAATGGCCCCATTCGCCGTTTCTGAAGGATTTGTATCACAGTACTCCAATTCCACACAAAATTCCTGCTCTACAAGTCACTGGTGGTCTCCATCCTCTTATATGGATGTGAGACATGGACACTGATGGCAGAAACAGAAAGAAGAATCCAAGCATTCGAAACCAAGTGCTTGAGGAGACTACATCTCCTACAAGGAGCACAAGACCAATGACTATGTGCGGAACCTGGTCAGCAACCTACAGCGCCCCAAGAACCACAGCTGGCGACTGTCAAACGACGGAAGATGGCATGGTTTGGTCACGTCATACGACATAACACGCTCTCCAAAACCATCCTGCAAGGGACTGTAGAGGGAGGGCGCAAACGGGGGCGGCAGAGAAAAAGCTGGTCCGACAACGTCAAGGAATGGACCAAAATGACGATGCCAGATCTCCTCACGACAGCTGCCAACAGAACGGCGTGTCGAGCTATGACATCTTCCTCATGTCCCCCCAACGACCCCAGCGGTCGAGGGAATGAGTGAGTGAGAGTGACTCCAATTTTCTTTTTGCACCTTATCATTTATGCTTACTATTATTCTGAACATTGTTTTAACCTCATTGTTTGTTTTTATTCTTCTTTCAATACATTTTTTCCAAAGTTCTTTTTAGATAAAGGAAGTGTAAAGATAAAGGCAGTGTTTCTTTATAGATAAAGGAAGTGTTTCTTTAAAGATAAAGGAAGTGTTTCTTTAAAGATAAAGGAAGTGTTTCTTCAAAGATAAGGGGAGTGGGTTTTTTTAAGATAATGGAAGTGTTTCTTTACAGATAAAGGAAGTGTTTCGTTTAAGATAAAGGAAGTGTAAAGATAAAGGAAGTGTTTCTTTTCAGATAAAGGAAGTGTTTCTTCAAAGATAAGGGAAGTGGGTTTTTTTAAGATAATGGAAGTGTTTCTTTACAGATAAAGGAAGTGTAAAGATAAAGGAAGTGTAAAGATAAAGGAAGTGTAAAGATAAAGGAAGTGTTTCTTTTCAGATAAAGGAAGTGTAAAGATAAGGAAGTGTTTCTTTAAAGATAAAGGAAGTGTTTCTTTTAAGATAAAGGAAGTGTTTCTTTTCAGATAAAGGAAGTGTTTCTTTTTAGCTCTTATCTGCCCCTCTTTTCCACCTCTACCATGCAAAACGTATGTATTTATTTCAGCTTTCTATAAAGGAACAACAACAACAACAAAACACACAAAAAAAAACAACCCATAAACATATCTATTTATTTCAGCATTCTATAAATGAACAAAATCTTAAAATACCTAATCAGGATAAACAAACATTGATATACATAATTATGTATTCATTTCAGCATTCTATAGAGGAACATAAAAACATAGATAAACATAGGTATTTATTTCAGCATTCTATAAAGGAACAAAATCTTTAAAAACCTAATCATGGTAAACAAACAAAATTAATCAAATAAACCAGATAATAATCATAATCATAATAATGATTTTTTTTTTTTTTTTTAATAGTTAAATCGAAGACAATTCATTAGCAATTTACCAACAAGACTTTATCCTGTTTATGGGGAGAGAGAAAAAAAAAATCAAAATAAACTAAAATACATTTTTCTAGACTTTCTACCACTCACCAATGAGAACAGCGCCGAGAATCTCAAAGATTGTACCCAGAATGCACGCCTGCACCAGGGTCAGGACCTTTGCCCCCACGGACGTGCCGAAGGAGTTGGCCACATCGTTGGCTCCGATGCCAAAGGCCAGGACAAAGGCCACGATGAAAGCGACGATGACGATCCACAGCCACTCGGAGGGAATGTCCACCATGACGGCAGTGGTGGTGACGATGTGAGGGGCGGGGTGGGGTGGGAAAGGTGGTGTGGTGGTGGGTGCGGCTGTACTCACAGCTGGCGCAGGGACAGGGTGGGGGTGTCTGTCTGAAAGAGATTGGACACCTGCAGGTGAAAGGATGCTGAACTCACACACACACACACACACACAATATTCATACACTGCAAATGCACGTGTATGTTTTATAGTGCGTTGTATCCGACTATGACCACCAGAACATCATCTGCTGTCCTAACTAACTGGGTTAAAATTTGATTATAGTGGAGTATGTCTTGCCCACCTGGGTTCAACTTCAAGGTCCCACTGTGCCCACTGACACCTGGGTTCAACTTCAAGGTCCCACTGTGCCCACTGACACCTGGGTTCAAGGTCCCACCGTACCTACTGACACCTGGGTTCAACTTCAAGGTCCCACCGTACCTACTGACACCTGGGTTCAACTTCAAGGTCCCACTGTACCTACTGACACCTGGGTTCAAGGTCCCACCGTACCTACTGACACCTGGGTTCAACTTCAAGGTCCCACCGTACCTACTGACACCTGGGTTCAAGGTCCCACTGTACCTACTGACACCTGGGTTCAAGGTCCCACTGTACCTACTGACACCTGGGTTCAACTTCAAGGTCCCACCGTACCTACTGACACCTGGGTTCAACTTCAAGGTCCCACCGTACCTACTGACACCTGGGTTCAACTTCAAGGTCCCACTGTACCCACTGACACCTGGGTTCAACTTCAAGGTCCCACCATACCTACTGACACCTGGGTTCTACTTCAAGGTCCCACCGTACCTACTGACACCTGGGTTCAGGTCCCACACGTACACTGACACCTGGGTTCTTCAAGGTCCGTACACTGACACCTGGGTTCAACCCCGTTCACTGACACCTGGGTTCAAGGTCCCACCGTACCCACTGACACCTGGGTTCAACTTCAAGGTCCCACCGTACCTACTGACACCTGGGTTCAACTTCAAGGTCCCACCGTACCCACTGACACCTGGGTTCAACTTCAAGGTCCCACCGTACCCACTGACACCTGGGTTCAACTTCAAGGTCCCACCGTACCTACTGACACCTGGGTTCAACTTCAAGGTCCCACCGTACCCACTGACACCTGGGTTCAACTTCAAGGTCCCACCGTACCCACTGACACCTGGGTTCAACTTCAAGGTCCCACCGTACCTACTGACACCTGGGTTCAACTTCAAGGTCCCACCGTACCCACTGACACCTGGGTTCAACTTCAAGGTCCCACCGTACCCACTGACACCTGGGTTCAACTTCAAGGTCCCACCGTACCTACTGACACCTGGGTTCAACTTCAAGGTCCCACCGTACCCACTGACACCTGGGTTCAACTTCAAGGTCCCACCATACCTACTCACCTGGTTCAAGGTCCCACTGTACCCACTGACACCTGGGTTCAACTTCAAGGTCCCACTGTACCCACTGACACCTGGGTTCAACTTCAAGGTCCCACTGTACCTACTGACACCTGGGTTCAACTTCAAGGTCCTGGGTTCAACTTCAAGGTCCCACTGTACCTACTGACACCTGGGTTCAACTTCAAGGTCCCACCATACCTACTGACACCTGGGTTCAACTTCAAGGTCCCACTGTATACACTGACACCTGGGTTCAACTTCAAGGTCCCACCGTACCCACTGACACCTGTGTTCAAGGTCCCACCGCCGTGTACAGCCATCAGGTCAGTGAACTGGAACCCTTTATGTCTAGAGCTTACCGCCGTGTAGATGTGGATACTTATAAAGCGCCTATCCTCGGTCAGAGACCAAGCTCTAAGAGCTTTCCAAACACGGGGACATTTGCACCACAGGCTGCCTACCTGGGTAGAGCCGACTGAAGGTTGCCACTTTGTGCTCATCATTCGTTTCCTGTGTCGTTCAATCAGATTTCAGGCGCACACACATAAACACTCAGACAGACATGTAACATTTTAAGTGTATGACCGTTTTTGCTTATTTACCCCGTCATGTAGACAGCCATACTCCGTTTTTGGGGTGTGCATGCTGAGTATATTCTTGTTTCCGTAACCCACCGAACGTTGACATGAATTACAGGATCTTTAACATGCGTATTTGATCTTCTACGTGCGCATACACACGAAGGGGGTTCAGGCACTAGCAAGTCTGCACATATGTTGACCTGGGAGACTGGAAAAATCACCACCCTTTACCCACCAGGTGCACCGAGATTTGAACCCGGGACCCCCCAGATTGAAAGTCCAACGCTTTAACCATTCGGCTGTTGCGCCCGTGTACAACCATCAGGGTGGTGAACTGGCACCCACTATGTCTAGAGCTTAGCAAAGAAGGTGGGGCCAAAGCCTCTCCTTACCCTGGGTGGTGTGGGCCAAGTGCCAGTCCCAAGGAAACGGCACCATTGTGTATTGTATTGCATTGTATATATAGCACTGTATGGTACTGCACTGTATAGCATTGCATTGTATGTATAGCATTGTATGGTACTGCACTGTATGGCATTGCATTGCATAGCATTGCATTGTATGTATAGCACTGTATGGTATTGCACTGTATAGCATTGCATTGCATAGCATTGCATTGTATGTATAGCACTGTATGGTACTGCACTGTACGGTATTGCACTGTATAGCATTGCATTGTATGTATAGCACTGTATGGTATTGCACTGTATAGCATTGCATTGTATGTATAGCACTGTATGGTATTGCACTGTATAGCATTGCATTGCATTGTACTGCACTGTAATTTGTATTGTATAGTATTGTACTGCATTGTATTGTTTATTGTATTGCATTGTAATTTGTATTGCACTGTATTGTACTGAATTGCAGTGTACTGCTTATTGTATTGCATTGCAATTTGTATTGTACTGTATTGTATTGTACTGACCTGCATTGTACTGTTTATTGTATTGCATTGTAGTTTGTATTGTACTGTATTGAATTGCATTGTACTGCTCTTTTTGTCACAAAATATTTGTGTGGAATTCAAGCTGCTCTCCCCCAGGAAGAGCACATCACTGCACTGAGAGTGCCACCCCTTTCTTTTCTTTTTTTTAAATATTTTTTTTATCTGTATTTCTTTTCTGCCTGCAGTTTAGTTTTCCTCTGGAAGTGGATTTTTCTACAGAATGTGGCCAGGAACACAACCCTTTTGTTGCTGTGGGTTCTTTTATGTGCGCTAAGTGCATTCTGCACACGGGACCTCAGTTAATCGTCTCAGGCGAATGACTAGCATCCAGACCACACCTCAAGGTTTTTTTTAGTGGAGGGGGAAAAATACTGGTGAGTGCTGGATTCAAACCAGCGCACTCAGATTCTCTCGCTTCCTATGCGGGTGCGTTACCTCTTGGCCATCACTCCACCCATGCGAAAAACTGAACCTCAAACTCGGATCACTGATGAGTTTCAGTTTCAGTTTCAGTAGCTCAAGGAGGCATCACTGCGTTTGGACAAATCCATATACGCTACACCACATCTGCCAAGCAGATGCCTGACCAGCAGCGTAACCCAACGCGCTTAGTCAGGCCTTGAGAAAAAAAAAGGTGAATAAATAATAGATAAGCGCACATAAATAAGTAAATAAATAAATTAATAATAATTATAATATATAAAAAAGGGGTAGTAGTAGTAATAATAATAATAA
>JAAQRG010034477.1:0-10885 GCA_011634625.1 Babylonia areolata
GGGGCGTTTGTGTGTGTGTGTGTGTGTATGTGTGCGTGCGTGCGTGCGTTTGTGTGTGTGTGTGTGTGTGTGTGTGTGTGTGTGTGTGTGTGTGTAGAATGTGTGTGGTGGATTGTGCTTGGGAGAGGGGTGAGTGGACACTAAGGGGGGGCGGAGGCGGGGGGAGTGTGTGTGTGTGTGTGTGTGGGGGCGGAGGGGGCTGCCATCAGAAATTAGAAAAAAAGGTTTGGTGGAAACAGATCATAAGAGAGAGAGAGAGAGAGGGAGAGAGAGTGTGTGTGTGTGCCCGCGCGCGTACGCGCGTGTATCTATTTTTGTGTGTTAAAAAAAAAAAAATCACTTGTATTTAGAAGGGAGAGAATCATCGAGAGGGGGAGGGAAAGTGGGGCTCGTAAGGGACCGCGGAAATACAAGGTCAACACCAGCTATTGACACTGTCTGTTACTGGAGTTGTCGCACACACGTCTCCAGGGGACACGGAGTGGTGGTGGTGGTGGTGGTGGTGGTCCCAGAAACAGATGCCCTTAGGCGGCAGTGCAAAGCTTGATGGAGGGGGAAGAAGAAGGAAAAGGTATTAAAAAAAGAAAAAAAAGAAAAAAAAAAAAGCGCCATCATCTGTCGAATCCCATGGTGGAAAGGTGTCTCCCCCTTACCTCCCCCCCCCCCCTTCCCCTTTCTCTCCATCTCCACCCCATCCTTGTTGTCCCACCACGCCTCTTGGGCCCCGGATCATGGATGTGATCTAGTTACCGGAGTAAGTCGGTCAGTGTCTATGGGACTATGTGTGGATCTGAAGCTTTGCTTTTTTGTTGAAGTCCCGAACATGGATATGACCAAGTTACTGCATGTGGCTAGTCTGTAGTGTCTATGGATCCAAAAGAGGAAGGTTGCAGAACGGTTAAGACGCTCGCTAAACTGCCAGTACAGAGTCTGGGTTCAAATCCCCGATTCCTGCTCTCACCTTTTCTCCCAAGTTTGACTTGAAAATCAAACTGAGCGTCTACTAGTCATTCGGATGAGACGCGATAAACCGAGATCCCGTGTGCTATGCGCAACTGAAAAAAGAACCCATGGCAGCGAAAGTGTTAATTCTGTAGAAGAAGTCCGTTCTGATAGGTACACAGATGTGTAAATATTATGCATGCACTCAAGGCCTGACTAAGTGCGCTGGGTTATGCTGCTTGTCAGGCATCTACTTAGCAGACGTGGTGTAGCGAATATGGATTTGTCCAAACTCAGAGGTACTTCTACGCCTTCTTGAAAAACTGAAGCTGTGTATGGATATATATTTTGTTTTAAGCCCGGAACATGGATGTGACCTGGTTGCTGGATGTAGCCAGTCCGTGTGTCTCTGGGACAATGTATGCTTACTTTTTTCTCCCCACTCTCGAGATTAGACTGCATGCAGCTATGTTGCAGAGACCTAAGTATATATATGAATAACGCTTGATGAATTGTATAGACAGCGGAATGCAGCGCCTCTGCCAGTCTGGGTCAGTTGCTACACCCCTTTTCTTTTTTCTCCTCTTCATCCTCTTCCTTCTTTTCTTCTTCTTTTTCTGCGTTCGTGGGCTAAAACTCCCATATTCAATCGTTTCCACGAGTTGGATTTTCCATACATAACCCCCCCCCCATTCCCCCGCCATCTCTCCCCCACGTCCCCCACCCCCCTCTTTTTTTCTGCCAGGTAAGCAGCCATACTCCGTTTTTGGGGTGTGTGCATGATGCGATTGTTCTTGTCATCTTAACGCACAGAACGCTGACATGGATCATGGGATTCTTAACATACACATTTGAATTTATGCCAGCGTGTACGCATGCAGAGGATCAGATTCAGGCACTAGCTGGTCTGCACATCTGTTGATGTGGGAGATATGAAAAACAAAATTATCCATCCTTAACCCACCAGGGTTCGAACCCAGGACCTTCAGTTTGAAAATTCAGTGCTTTAACCACTTGGCTGTCGCGCACGCATGTTACACCGCAGTTCAAAACTCAAGGTGCTGTTCCCTCTTTCCTTGCAAGTTGACTGCCACGTTTACTCTTAAGGTTCTAAAAAAAAATATATAGTGACTATTAGTTTATTCATTTGCTTTTGAGTGCTTGCTTGTTTGTTTTACTTATCTTAACATCATCTTGGGCCACATGTACCTACTAAATCGGCACCACTTACTTCCTTTTGAAGAAAGAATCTATTGCACTATGCTTGTTCTTGTTTCAAATGTTTGGTGTTTTTTTTTACCGTTTCTTCTCCACCCCTTCACGTACGGTCTCCGGATTCCAGACAGAATTATATACGGTCATGGCATCTTGGAGTCTGGTACTTTCAGAATTTCCCACTGGCTGCTCTGAAGTGAGTGATGGCCAGGGTTCTTGGCCGTGTCTGGCACCAGCTGTCTGGGACCAAGGGCCTCATTCTGTTCGGCACTTTGCCTTCGCTGTCATTTTGTGTGAACGTGTCTGTTGGAACGGCTCTCTCTCTGTACTGTGCTCCGAAGCCCCTGAAATTGGATGGCTTTTCTTTGCCGTTAGTTCGCGCGCTTTTCTTTTGTTCCGCTTGGTGTGGGTGTGGGGTGAGGGGTGGGTGGGTGTGAGTGGGGTGATGTGTGTAGGAGGGGGTGGGGTGTACATGTGTGTGTACGTGAGTGTGTGTGTGTGGTCACGTCACGGTGGTGGTGGTGTATATATATATGTGTGTGTGTGTGTGTGTGTGTGTTCGCGCGAGCGCATGTGTGTGTGTGTGTGCATGTGCGTGTGTATGTATGTGTATGCGTTGGTATGGGTGACAGAGGCATGCTGAGAGAAGGAGAGAGAAAGAGGGGCAGACAAAGAGACAGATAGACAGACAGACAGACAGACAGAGACAGGCAGACAGACAAACACACAGACAAACACACAGAAACAGGTACAGACACGCCTGACGTTTTTTCTTTTATGAATGAGCATTCCCCGCCCCGCCCCTCTTCGCGAACCCTTTACCTCCTTTACCTACCTTCAACTTGCCTTCACCCCGACCTCCCCCCCAAACCCCCCGTCCCCCCATCCCCTTGCCTCTCATCATCATCTCCACCCCACCCACCCCTTCCTTAACTCACATCCCCAGCCCCGTCCACCCGGCACCACCACCGCCCAACCACCCAAGCCAGAGCAGTACTAATAAACCTACCTCGGCAGGTAAGGTACATAACAGCCAAACTCCACACCCCACCCTCTCTCCCCATAGACCCCCATCATCACCTGTCCCTCTGACGTCAGCTGCACGACCTCTGACCTCTGACGGCAGTTGGTTCGGGCCTCCTGTCGGCGGGTAATGGGAGTTGCAGACGACATTAGTCCAGTTGGCGCCAAGATTTGTTACTGGCAGCAGTTGGCTGGCACACCGAAGGAGAGAGAGAGAGGGGGGGGGGGAGAGCGCAGAGGGAGGTGTGTGTGTGTGTGTGTGTGTGTGGCGGGGGTTGGATGGGGGCTGATGTAATAGAGTAGATGAGTTACTGTTCCAGCATCCTGATAATTTCCTATTTTAGTAGATCCATATTTCTGGGATCTAATTTTGACACCAATTTTCGTGCAGAATTGAAGCGAAACTTAATACAAGTAGGAAATGTCGTGACTTGATTTTCTATGTTTTTTCGACTCTGTTTTTGAGGGTTATTGTACATAATTTTGATATTGATTTTGTCGCTGCAATAATGGGCAGCCAGGTCCATAATTTTGTTGAAAGGTGTCCCAGAATTTAGGCTACCGGAAATTACCAGCCAAAATTCTGGGACATGTATGAAACGAAACATTTTCTTGCGTTTTATAATGCAAAAATGTGAGATGTTACATCATAGTGGGCAACCCACCCTTCTAATCAAGTAAAGGGTTTGTTGCGAAATGGCCCTTATCACGAGCACGAACCGATAATACTGGCGTATTCTAGCCGCCATATTTTTTTGCTCATCATTTTAATGGTTGAGGGAGGGGGAGGGGCGGGGGAAGGGCTTTGAACGGAAAGAGCTGCTCTCTGATTGGCACATAACTGAATGAACGCGGCGATTTCGTGAACCTGGCAAGATGACTGCACATTTGTATAAAGACTGAATCAATATCACAATTAAGAACAATAACCCTCAAAATAGAGTCTGTAACCCCAGAAAATGGTTCTATGTCGCTTAAGTTCTGCGCGCGCACACACACGCGCGCGCGCACGCACACACATACACACACACACACACACACAAAGAAAAAAAAAAGGCCGTTACGTAAGACCCAGAATGTAGGATACTAAGCAAGGAAATCGCAGAGCAGCTGTGTCAAGATACGAAGATTTCAGGCAACTCATCACATTTATTATATCGGTGTGCTCGTCTGGGATAATTCATGATTTTTTTTTTTTTTTTTTTTTAGCGAGGGTGAGGAGGAGGTGGGGGAAGTTCACGCTGTGGGAACAGTGCACAAGAAGTCGTTGTTTGCAACAAACAAAACAAAAACAAAAAAAAAGGCGTGGGAAAAAAAGTGCTTCGGAAACATGAGTGTGTGTGAGTGACTCAGTGCCTGTGTATGTGGGGTGGGTGTTTTTTTTTTTCGTGTGTGTGTGTGTGTGTGTGTGTGTGTGTGATCGTGGGTATATGTGCTCGCGAGCGCGCATGTGTATGTGTGTGTATGTGAAAGAGAGAGGCAGAAAAAAAAGACAGGGAGAGAAAGGAAGAGAGAGAGACAGAGACAGAGAGAGACAGGCAGAGAGAGAGAGAGACAGTGACAGGTGCTGCGAGGAAGACCAACAGCCGCCATGAAACGATATACCATCAGCATCTCTCTGCCCAATCTTCTCCCCCACCCAGTGAGATCATCACCCGCAAAGCGCCAGTCCCAACGATCTCCCCTCTCCCAACGTCTCCCCCCTCCCCCCCATCTCTTGCCACTCTCTCTTTACCCCCTCCCCAACCCCCGCCTCCCAACTCCGACTCCCATCTCATCTACATTAATTAACCCCGAAAACGGAGTTTGGCTGCCAACTTGGCCAGAGTTAAAAAAAAAACAACAACAAAAAACAAAAAACGGTCATACACGCAAAAGCCCACTTGTGTATCCAAATACTTAGTGAATGTGGGAGTCGCAGCCCACAAACGAAGATCTACATCATCGCTGTGTGCTCTGCCGCTGACCGTGCATGCTGTTTTTGTTGACATCTCGGTGCCCTGTGCAAGCACAATATAAACCCATCCTCTGTCCCCCCCCCTCCCCTCCCTCTCCTCCGCAGCCAGTGTGTTCATCAACCTTCATTAACCCCTTCTCCCCCCCATCCCCCTACACACCTGCCCACCATTGCTTCTTCACTTAACCCTCTCCCATGCCCCATCCCCACCCCATCCCGCGACTCCAGCCGGACCTTATCACACGTAACATCACTCTGTCCTCCAGTTCATATCGGAACTGCCTTCGTCGCCACTGTCTGCTGACCGAGGAAGGTGGCAGTAGGGTTAAAACGCTGATCTGCCGACGCAGTGTCCGTGAGGGCCTGGGTTCGAATCCCGATCTCGATCTTTCTCTCTCCCAGACAATCGCTTTCCCCTTCTCTGCTTCCTCTTCTTCTTCTTCTTCTTCTTCTTCACGCTATCCTTCTTCAGTCTTCTTCTCTTTCTTCTCTTCTCCCACCCCTCCTCTTTCTCCTCCTCTTTCTTCCTCCTCCTCCTCTTTCTCCTCCTCTTTCTTCCTCCTCCTCTTTATCCTTCTCCTCTCTCTTCTCTTCTTCCTCCTCCTCTTTCTCCTCCTCCTCTTTATCCTTCTCCTCTCTCTTCTCTTCTTCCTCCTCCTCTTTCTCCTCCTCCTCACCCTCTTTGTCATTCTCCTCTTTCTCCTCCTCTTCCTACTCCCCTTCCTCCTCGTCTTTATTCTTCTCCCCTCCTCCTCTCCTCTCTCTTTGTCGTTCTTCTGATCTATTGAAGGGCAATGTTTCAGCCCGTGTGTTGCCTGCAGCTGGCATCTGTGATACCGCCAGACAGAGATGGCTGACAGGGATAAGCCCGGAATGTACTTGGTGGAAGCAATGGTGGTCGGTATTTTATTCTCTTATTTCTTTTCACTTCTTTCTTCTTTCCTCCTCTACCTCCTCCTCCTTTCTCCTCTATCTCCTACTCTATCCCATCCTTTCTCCTCCTCCATCTTCTTTCTTTCTCTACCTCCATTTCCTCCTTAGTCCTCCATCTCCTCCTCTACCTCCTCCTCCTTTCTCCTCTATCTCCTCCTCTATCCCACCCTTTCTCCTCCTCCATCTTCTTTCTTTCTCTACCTCCTCCTCCTTTCTCCTCTATCTCCTCCTCTATCCCACCCTTTCTCCTCCTCCATCTTCTTTCTTTCTCTACCTCCTCCTCCTTTCTCCTCTATCTCCTCCTCTATCCCACCCTTTCTCCTCCTCCATCTTCTTTCTTTCTCTACCTCCATTTCCTCCTTTGTCCTCCATCTCCTCCTCTATCTCCTCATCCCCATTTTTTCTCTCCTCTCCCTCCTTCTCCTCCTCCATCACCACCCTTTCCCTTTTTTTTCTCTTACTTCTCGTCCTCCCCCCCCCCTCCCACCTTTCCCTTCTTATTTATCTTTTTCCTCTCCTCCTCCGTCTCCTCCTCGTCCTCCTCTTTTTCCCCCTTCTCTTCCTTCTCCTTTTTCTCCTTTGTCTTCCCTTCCTCCTCTTACCCCTCCTCCTCTTCCTTCTTTTCCTCCTTTTCTCCTTATTTCTCTTTCTCCTCCTCCTCTTTGTTCTCCTATTCCTCTTCCTCCTTCTCCCCCTTTTCCTCTTTCTCCTCCTCCTCTTTCTCCTCGTTTTCCTATCCCTCTTTCTCCCCCTCCTCTCCCCAACGTTGCTGTTCTGATCTGTAGAAGGGCAGTGTATCACTCTGTGTTAAATCTGTAGCAGACAAGTGTGATACCACCGGGATGAGATGGCTGAGAAGAATAAGCCCAAGATTTATTTTGCGGAAGCTTTGGTGATCGTTCTTTTCTCTTGTTTTGTCTTTGCGATTTTTTTTTTTCAGGATGTAAACTGAATCAGCGGGCAGCTAGGAGTTGCCTAAGATCGTCTCTCTCTCTCTCTCTCTCTCTCTCTCTCTCTTTCTGTCTGCCTCCCTGTCTTGTTTATCATATCTGTGTTTCTGTAACTCCTCTCTCTCTCTCTCTCTTTGTGTCTATCTGTCGCTGTCTCTGTCTCTGTCCTTTTCTTTCTCTACTCTCAGTTTTCAGTTTGAGGAGGAAGGCGACAGAATGGTTAAGACGCTCATCCGCCGATACAGTGTCACAGTGTCCGCGAAGAGCGCTTAGTCATTCGGATGAGACGACAAACCGAAGTCACGTGTGGAACACGCACTTGGCACATTGAGAGAGAAAGAATCCTTGCCAACACCAGCGGCATCCTGTGGTAAAATTCGGTTGCAGAAACCCTCTGTGATCAGCACACAAATAATGCGTGCAGTCCAGGCTTGACCTTGCGCCAGTTGGGTTATTGCTGCTGGTCAGGCGTCTGCGTAGCAGAAGTGGTGTAGCGTGAATTATGGATTTGCCCGAACGCAGTGACGCCTCTTCGAGAAGCCGAAACTCTTCTCTCTCTCTCTCCCTCCCTCTCTCTCTCTCTCACCACCCCCTCTCTCCCTACCCCACCCTCTCTCTCGGCCTTCTCTCTCTGTGTATGTATATCTGTCCAGTTCTCTCTCCATCCCCCCCCCCCCCACCCCCCAGACTTTTCAAGTCGCTGAAACACTGCCACTCTTTGAATCTGGAACATTGTTCATGATTTCGCGGAAGATTTTGACGATATCGATCAGAATCTTCTCTCCTGAAAATTGCAGTTTATGGCTTATCCACAGAATCAGACAATTCTGTATTATCCTTCTTCACAAGTTTAACGCACGCGCGCGCGCGCGCGCGCGTGTGTGTGTGTGTGCTTGTGTGTGTGTGTGTGTGTGTGTGTGTGTGTGTGTGTGCAAAGAGAACTTTGAACGTTACTCTCGATTCTGTGCTTGTGTGTGTGTGTGTGTGTGTGTGTGTGTGTGTGTGTGTGTGTGAAGGATGACAGATACAGCCAGGAAAGAAACCACATTCTCTCTCTCTCTCTCTTCTCTCTCTCTCTCTCTTGCCTATCTCCCTCCTCCTCCTCCTCTTCCTCTCTTCCCCCCCCCCCCCTCCCTCTCTCTGTCTTCGCACTTGGCTTTCCGTTGGGGCCGCAGACACTGAAAAACAACAACATAAACAAACAAACAAAAAACAAAACAAAAACACAAAACCTAACAAACAAACAAACAAACAAAAAAACAACAACAGATCGATAGACAAGTAGGCAGGCAGTCAGACAGGCAAACAGGCAGGCAGGCAGGCATGCAGACAGACTGACAGACAGACAAGCTGGCGGACAAACAGACGAGCGCGACTTAACCCGGATTTCAGAGGGCGATGCTGATGCCGTTTCAATGGGCCATTCTGCGCCCACTCCGGCTCTCTCTCTCTCTCTTTATTTTTCTCCTTTTGAAACTATTTATTCATTTTTGTTTGTTTATTTCGTGTGACTCCTCTTCTTTGAAACAAAAACAATCTTTAATCTCTTTAGCGCTTTATTATTATTATCATTGTTGTTGTTGAGAGATGGTGGTGTCGGGTGGAAGTTTTGGGGTCAGTGACCGTTTTTTTTTTTTGTTCCCCCCCCCCGCCCCCCCAGTTCAGCTGTTTGGATTGGGAGGGAGGTCTGTCTGTCTTGCTGCCAGTTCTACATCTGATGAGAGAGAGAGAGAGAGGGGGGGGGGAGACAGAGACAGAAGAAAGATAGAGAAACGCAGAGAGAGAGAGAGAGGGATGGAGATTACCATAGAACGTCACGTTTCGAGTACTTCAGATAAGCGGCGGAGGTGTGCTTTTTGCACACACGCACGCACGCACACACACACACTTACACACACACGCACGCACGCACGCACGCACGCACGCACGCAAGCACGTACGCACGCAGACACTTCCTCTCGCCTACTGTGCGCTTTTATGTTTGTCGATAGCAGTCCTTTGACAGATGTGGGCGTAGTGTGGTGAAAAACATCGTTTGCAACGAACTGGATTGACTTCATTTTCTTTACTTTTCTTTTTGCCAAGCTTTTGCGTCTTTCTTTGAGTTTGGCAGTGTGTCTGTCTCTTTGTCCGTCTGATTCTTTGTCTGCCTATCTGTGTGTGTGTTTGTCTGTCTGTCTGTCCCTATCTATCTATGTTTGTATGTCTGTCTGTGTGTTCGAGAGTGCGTGCGTTAGCGTGTTTGGGATGGAAGGGTCTGTATTATTTTTCTCTGTACGTTCACTCATTCATTCATCATAATTGTTTTCAACACCTTTATTTCCTTTCTTTCGTTCTCTCTCCCTGTGTGTGTCTCTCTCTCTATACACACATACATACATACATATGTATGTATATACACGTGTGTGTGTATATATATATATATATATATATATATATATATAGAGAGAGAGAGAGAGAGGGGGGCACAGACAGAGAAAGGCAGAAAAGCGAGAGAAACGTCGATGACAACAAGGACATCAATGATAATGGCACATCATTAAAGGTTTCCGCTAAGTCACCGACCTGAGACAAACACACACTCCCCTGTCTCGCTTGCAACACACACACACACACACACACACACACACACACACACAGAATGTCTTTAACGAGTTTGGAGAAGCATAAAAAAGGAAGAGAGGAAGAAGGGACAGAGAGACAGAGACAGAGAAAGACGGAGAAAGAGAACGGATGGGAAGTTCAGGAGAAAGAAAAACGGAATGGATGAAAGGGGAGTGACAACAATTCAATTTCCAGAATTTTTTTTCTCTCCTGCAATTCAGACTCTTGTTCTGTCTTTCTCATCAAACGCGCTGCTCCTTTTGTTGATCCACACACACGTGCTTCGCCAGTTCATGTTTCTTTTTCTTCTTTTGGGTTTTTATTGTTATATGTATGTAATACCAATGTTATATATATATATATATATATATATATATATATATATATATGTATGTATATAGATGTATGTATATTCTTATATATATATATATAGAGAGAGAGAGAGAGAGAGAGAGAGAAAGGATGTGGGAGTATTCAGAGAGAGAGAGAGAGAGGAGGGGCGGAAGTGCAGTGTCACCAACAGTTATGAACACTCACCAGCTCTGAGAATAAACCTGACGCAAGTACACGCTTCTCGGGTCGACGATGGCGCAAAAACAGTACCAATTTCTTTTCGATTTATTATTATTATTATTTTTTATTTCTTTCATTCTTACTTTCTTTCTTTCTTTATTTCTTTCCGTATCCCACTCTTCTTTTAATGAGCACGCACACACCCACGTAGAACTGAATATTATGAGTAGTTTTCAATCCGAAAGCAGAGGAAGAAAAGTTTACCTTTCAGATGTCTTTTATTCAGAAAACTGGAGGCAGAAGATCACTCTGACATTAGTCTTTTAATCAGAAGACCTAAAGCAGAAGATTGCTCTGATGTCTTTTAATCCGCAGATTTGAGACAGAAGATCGCTCAGACATCGGTTTTCAATCAGAAAACCTAAGGTAGAAGATCGTTAAGACACCAGGCTTTTCATCGGAAAACTAGAGGCATAAAACGTTCAGATATGTCATTTAAGAAGACTAAGGGCTTAGTAGAAATCAGTCTCTTGATTAAAAATCAAAGAACAAAAACAAAACCTAGAGGCAAAACAGACACCATTCTTTTAAACGGGAAACTTAATGTATAACAGACATAGTTTTATAATCAGAAAACTAAAGGCAAACAGACATCAGTTTGAGGTTTTTTTAATCAGAAAACTCGAGGAAAAACATCCTTGAGACATTAGTCTGTTAACTGATCAGAAGACATAGACATAAGAATAAT
>JAAQRG010034492.1:0-10846 GCA_011634625.1 Babylonia areolata
AGCAATGCCGATTTGTTTGGGGATTTGGTGGTAAAGGCTATATACCTAGCAATGCCGATTTGTTTGGGGATTTTGGTGGTAAAGGCTATATACCTATCAATGCCGATTTGTCTGGGGATTTTGGTGGTAAAGGCTATATACCTAGCAATGCCGATTTGTTTGGAGATTTTGGTGGTAAAGGCTATATACATAGCAATGCCGATTTGTTTGGGGATTTGGTGGTAAAGGCTATATACATAGCAATGCCGATTTGTTTGGGGATTTGGTGGTAAAGGCTATATACCTAGCAATGCCGATTTGTTTGGGGATTTTGGTGGTAAAGGCTATATACATAGCAATGCCGATTTGTTTGGGGATTTTGGTGGTAAAGGCTATATACATAGCAATACCGATTTGTTTGGGGATTTTGGTGGTAAAGGCTATATACATAGCAATACCGATGCTCTGTCCTTCTCTCTTTCTTCCCATTCAACGCCATAGCAACCTTGGGATGCGCAATCTTGTGTGCATGACGAGGATATTTCTGTCCCAAGAACGGAATTCAAAGGAATAAAAAAAAAAGCGGGGTTCATCTTCTGGGAGATCGGGGCATTGTGGACACGTTCTAAGCACGGTGTTGTGAGCGCACATGGTTCTTTGTCGTGGATTTACAACACTCCAGATCTAAATCTCACAAGCGCGCTTTCAGCTTTCATACAAATGTATAAAAAGAACATGGAAGAGAAAAGATGGAGAAAGAGAGAGAGAGAGAAAGAGAGAGAGAGAGAGAGAGAGAGAGAAAGAGAGACAGAGAGAGAGAGGGAGACAGAGACAGAGACAGAGAGACAGACAGACAGAAACAGAATGAGAACGAATTTTAGGGAAATGAGATCAGCTTCTTCTTCTTCTTCCTCCTGGGCAGAGATGAAAGTGGAAATAGACCAAATACAGCATTTGACAGACGTAGGTAAATTAGTGGCTTCTCTTTTTTTCCTGTCCCCGGGGCCGGCTGTAACGGACAGGGGGAGAGTGGTGGTGGTGGTCATTACACCCATGTCTCTAGCCCCCCCCCCCCCGCCCCACGCCCCCAGGACTGAAGCTGCTAGGATCACAGGGGTGTGGGTGTGGGTGTGGGACGGGGGAGGGGAAGAAGGTTTAAGGATATATGATTATATGGACCGGTGGCCGAGCGGTGAAGCGGCTTACCCGACTAGGAAGCCTGTGTGTGTGTGTGTGTGTGTGTGTGTGTGTGTGTGCGTGCGTGTTTGTGTGTGTGTGTGTGTGTGTGTGTGTGTGTGTGTGTGTGCGTGCGCGCGCGCGCGTGTGTGTGTGTGTGCCGACTGGGAATTTTTACTACACCCACTCCCACCCGCTTCCTACACTAGACTTTCAGCCTTGAGATGTAGTCTTGGTGCAAGTCATTCGGAAGAGACAATTTACAGGGGTCCCCTTTCAGCATGCACTTGGGGCATGTTTCTAAACAACCCATGACAACAAAATGCTTGTTCCCGGCACAATTATGTAGAAAAATCCACTTTGGTGGCAAAACAAATATACTTATATACAGAATACAAGTTATATATATATATATATATATATATATATGTGTGTGTGTGTGTGTGTGTGTGTATATATATGTGTGTGTGTGTGTGTGTGTGTGTAGGTGGCGCTGCACCGCGGCGAGGCGCTCTCCCCGGGGACAGCAGCCCGAACATGACACATAAAAAATATGTGGTGACAACTAGAAACAGCTTGAATGCAATACAACACGCGGTGACGTGCAATACAGTTCAATGCAGCGCATTAAAATACAATACAATAAATTAACTCAGTATTATAAATCGATGCAATACAATACAATACAATACAATGCGATTCTGATTCACCACAGCGTTTTGACAGATTTAAACGGCGCACAAAGTGCGTGTTGCGTGCGTGGAAGTTGAGGAAACCTGGAATCCCCCTACCTGAATTCCCTGACTGCCTTCACGTCGAAACGATGACGTTTTTGTGTCTGAGGGAACAGCGAAGGTGGGTAGGAAGACCCGATGGAGGGGTGGTAAGGTCGTCGTGTCAACTTTTTAGGTCATGACGCACAATATATCGGGTGTCCCCCCAAAAGTGAACCGCTTTTTGAACTGATTTTTGATACAGACGACAGTTAAAAAAAAAAGGAAAAAAAAAAAGAGAAAGACTTGACACCCAGACAGGCTATTTTTAGGTTGACACTGATTGACAGATGCCAGCACTTGGCAACTGGCATGAACATAATGAAGGTCACATTGCACAGCTCTGATACTGGATTTTTTGACATGCTGTTTTGAATTTGACAATACTCACATAATTTGCGTCCTAACTTTTAGATATTTTGCAGACTTGTTGATGGTACCCTAAGGTTACTGTGTGAAAATTTTCGATAATTCGGTTTCTCTGTCACTGAGAAAATACTTGTCAAAAATGGGTTCACTTTTTGGGGGACACCCGATATATCTGAATTTAAAGATCGTTTCATCTGTTGTCATGGACAAAAGTGGCGTGCCGGTATGGACGGAAATGATAAAGTTAACTGGTTCCTCTGTCATTTAACAGTGTGTTAGAGGTAGAGAAATATCTCACAATTTTAACACATAAATTTGTATTTGTATTTGTATTTCTTTTTATCACAACAGATTTCTCTGTGTGAAATTCGGGCTGCTCTCCCCAGGGAGAGCGCGTCGCTATACAACAGCGCCACCCATTTTTTAAAAATTTTTTCCTGCGTGCAGTTTCATTTGTTTTTCCTATCGAAGTGGATTTTTATACAGAATTTTGCCAGGAACAACTCCTTTGTTCCCGTGGGATCTTTTACGTGCGCTAAGTGCATGCTGCACACGGGACCTCTCATCCGAATGACTAGCGTCCAGACTACCACTCAAGGTCTAGTGGAGGGGGAGAAAATATTGGCGGCTGAGCCGTGATTCGAACCAGCGCGCTGAGATTCTCTCGCTTCCTAGGCGGACGCGTTACCTCTAGGCCATCACTCCACATAAATGGCGTAGATTCAACTCAAAACTAGAACCCATGGTTTAAATGTTGACAAAAATGGGTTGAAGCAACCAACGATAAAAAGTGTTTAATGTGTGCAGGGCCAACCAGCATTGAGAACGAAACACATTTTATTTCTGACTTTCCAGCGTATGGAGACATTCCCAGGGGCACAAAGCACTTAGTAAACCAGCTGCACTAAGAAGAGATCTCGTCGACTGAACATGAAACAAAGTTTGTCTTTCTCAAAATTCATTGCAGAAACTATCGATTTTTCTTAAAAAGAAGGTTACTATTCAGTGGTTTTTTTTTTTTTTATAGTAACTATTGGGTGTGGGATAAAAGATTGTGTGATTTTGTTAGTTGCTAGATGGTCATCTTCATTTAATTATGTAAAGTGTGTGACGATATGCATGTTAGTGTGTGTGCGTGTGGGTTTGTGGCTGTTTGGCTTCTGGCTGGTTGTTTGCTGTTGGAGATGTGTTTCAGTTTCAGCCAAACAATTCTGGCCGATGTTTACCTGCACTGTGAGTACGTATTGTAACCACTTGCCAAAGGGTATATTTGCCAATGGCATTTAAATGTGTGTGTGTGTGTGTGTGTGTGTGTGTGTGTGTGTGTGTGTGTGTGTGTGTGTGTGTGTGTGTGTAGCGCGAACATGTATGAATGTCAAAAGCATCACTTTTCTTTTGTCCCGTTGACATCCAGTTTTCAGACTGGAGGCATGACTGTCCGTGTCTGTACAGCGACACTGAAATCCTTTTAGGTGGAATTGAATATAAGAATGATCAAAACCTGAAACTTGAGATGCGCCTGCATGCGTATATATGCATGCATACATGTCAACGTGTGTTCGTGCGGTATTAGAAGAACCGTTGTTGTTGTTTGTTTGTTTGTTGTTGTTTTTCAGTGACGTCCAGGAACAAATCACCAGGCTATGTCTTCGTGTGTTTTTCCCGCAGATACAATCATAATAAGTCGGAAACAATTCCCTCAGGCGGAAACAAAACAACGAAAGAACAACAGGGAAAAACGAAAAGAAAAAAGTGGAGTGATGGCCTAGAGGTAACCCACGGCAACAAAAGGGTTGTTCCTGGCAAAATTCTATTGAAAAATCCACTTCGATATGAAAAACAAACTGCACGCAGGAAAAAATACAAAAAAATGGGTGGCGCTGTAGTGTAGCGACGCGCTCTCCCTGGGGAGAGCAGCCGGAATTTCACACAGAGAAACCTGTTGTGATAAAAAGAAATACAAATACAAATAAAAAAACCAAACAAACGTTAAACCCAACCAAAACAAACAACAAAAACACCTGGCTACCAGTTTGTGTGGGGGTGTGTGGTGGGGTGGGGGTGGGGGGTTAGGGGTAAGAAGCGGTGGGGTCCAAAAGGAAATCTTGTCCCTTGCCAGGCATGGATCGATGCTCGTGGTGTACCAGGAGGAGGGGGAGGAGGGGCGGGGGTACGGGGCGTGGAGGGGGAGATTGAGACAGCTTGGATGGCTTGCTACACTGGTGATTGTGTCCTTAATACTCCTTGTTCTCCAGAGGGAAGGAGAGAGCCGAGAGAGACAGAGACAGAGAGGGTGGTGGGAGGGGCAGCAGGGAACGAGAGAGAAGCAGGGAAGGAGAGAGCTATGTTCCAAAGGATAGGTTTCCTTTGCACTGACAGAGATGCGAGGTTACAACACAGTAATCTATCTTGTTTTGAAGGTTGTAAATTGTGTTTTTGGATGCTTGGAATAGAGAGCGTGTGCTTGAATGTTTGTGAAGTGTTTCAGATTTAAAGGACAGTTTTTTTTTTACACTGACAGAGATACGAGGTTAACACAGTCATCTGTCTTGTTTTGAAGGTTGTAAATTGTGTTTTTTTATGCTTGGAATTGAGAGCGTGTGCTTTGAATGTTTGTGAAGTGAATCAGGTCCATGTTTTGCCCATCGGGAAAGGAACAGAGTTCTGTCCTCTGGTGATCATGTGTGTGTGTGTGTGTGTGTGTGTGTGTGTGTGTGTGTGTGTGTGTGTGTGTGTGTCTGTGTGTGTCTGTGTGTGTCTGTGTCTGTGTGTCTGTGTGTGTTTGTGCATGTGTACGTGCGAGAATAGATTGGACCGGGATAGGATGGCCAGTGCAAACCAAAGTTGTCACAATGTCGATTTTTTCTCTATCCAAGTGTAGCGTTTGTTCGTGGCCCGTTGTGTCTGGTGATGTGGACTGATGTGAAAGAAACGACCCTCATCCGTTTCTCTGGGGAGAGAGGGAGGGGGGGAGCGGGGGGAGCGGGGGGAGGTGGGGGGGGGGGGGCGTCAGACATTTGGAATCACACAGTCAGCCTGGCTGAAGCTAACCTAGTAAAGAAAAAAATTTCTTATGCAGAAAAATTGTGTGCAATATCAAATTTTGGTGAAGGAAAGGGGGAGAGAAATGGAGAAGGGAATTATGAGCGAGGAGGAGAAAAATGGGAGGGTGGTGGTGAAAAAAAGAATTAATGAATTGTTTAGGAGCATTATTGAGGTTTTTAATGCTGATATAATCACACACACACACACACACACACACACACACACACACACACACACACACACACACACACACACACACCCCTAAGTATCTATCTATATCTATCTATCTATCTGTACACCCTCTCTCTCTCGCTTCTAGAAACGACCAACCATGGCTGCGTCTTTTCTTTTCTTTTCTTTTACATTTTCCCCAGTGACGTTTAAGTTGGAAGCCATTCCCACAGGTGCAGACGAAAAGACAGCAAAGGAAACCTCAGGGAGGTGTGCTCGCTGACAGCGCGTGTCAAGGAAGATGAAGGACTGGGGGAGGGGAGTGGGGGGGTTGAGGGGGATCAAAAGGAAATCCTGGTGGTGGTGGAGGGGGTAGGCCATAAAGAAATCTGTCAGGCCATTGTCCGATGCTGGTGGTGGTGCTTGGATTTTACTGAGACCTATCTTCACTGAGAGAATGAATGAATGAATGAATCTTTATTTTCCAACGGTGGAGATATATACAAATACAAAAATGTAGAACATCTTGATCGCCTTTATATGGAGTGATGGCCTAGAGGTAACGCGTCCGCCTAGGAAGCGAGAGAATCTGAGCGCGCTGGTTCGAATCACGGCTCAGCCGCCGATATTTTCTACCCCTCCACTAGACCTTGAGTGGTGGTCTGGACGCTAGTCATTCGGATGAGACGATAAACCGAGGTCCCGTGTGCAGCACGCACTTAGCGCACGTAAAAGAACCCACGGCAACAAAAGGGTTGTTCCTGGCAAAATTCTGTAGAAAAATCCACTTCGATAGGAAAACAAATAAAACTGCACACAGGAAAAAAATGCAAAAAAATGGGTGGCGCTGTAGTATAGCGACGCGCTCTCCCTGGGGAGAGCAGCCCGAATTTCACACAGAGAAATCTGTTGTGATAAAAATAATTTTTCTTTATCTTTTTATTTTTTTTAATTTTTTTTAACCCACTCGTGTCTGTTCTTGCGGACTGACGTGGAAGATGGCCTAGAGGTAACGCGTCCACCTAGGAAGCGAGAGAATCTCAGCGCGCTGGTTCGAATCACGGCTCAGCCGCCGGTATTTTCTCCCCCTCCACTAGACCTTGAGTGGTAGTCTGGACGCTAGTCATTCGGATGAGACGATAAATCAAGGTTCCGTGTGCAGCATGCACTTAGCGCACGTAAAAGAACCCACGGCAACAAAAGGGTTGTTCCTGGCAAAATTCTGTAGAAAAATCCACTTCGATAGGAAAAACAAACAAAACTGCACGCAGGAATAAAAATACCAAAAAAAAAAGGGGTGGCGCTGTAGTGTAGCGACACGCTCTCCCTGGGGAGAGCAGCCCGAATTTCACACAGAGAAATCTGTTGTGATAAAAAGAAATACAAATACAAAGAACGTCTAAGCAGAGAGGGGAAGGGGTTGTCAGACATTGGAGAATTAGACAGTAAAAATGGCTGAAGCAACAAACGAGTTTATCTCTCTCCATACGAACGGGCGAAAGAGACGACGTTAGCAGCGTTTCAGCCCAATTACCATCATCAAAATATTGCAAGCGGAAGGCTCTTATACCGAAGACGTGAATGTTGACAAAGAATACCACAATTCTGACAACAGAAGCTTAAGGTTGGGTCATTCAGACACCCACTGGACATCCGAGGGGTCTGTGTAGAGGAGAAGAGAGGACTGGCCGTACTGAGTGAGTTAAAAGTGCAGGAAGAAAATGTAACAAGGAAACTTTGAGGGAAGGCAAGGGAAGGAGACGGGACATTGGGAGGTGGACGTGGGTCAGTGTAAGAATTAAAAAAAAAAAAAAAGGAAGGGGTGGATTGGGGGAGGGGGCTGGGTGCGGGGGTGGGGTGGGGGGGGGAGGGAGGGTGAGGGGGTGTCCAAGGAAAAGAATACCATTCCTTTGGGCTTCTACTCTGTCTGTTTTTAAAATGCTCTCTGTAACTGCACACGAATTTCACACACACACACACACACACACACACACACACACACACACACACACACACACACACACACAGAGACAGGCACACACACTGATAGACACACACATACACACACACAGTCAGACTCAGACACACACAGACACACACAGTCAGACACACACAGACAGATATACACAAACACACACACGCAGACACACACACACACACACACACACACACATTCCCAATGTCTGACACACACAAACACAGACTCAGACAGACAGACAGACACACACACACACACACACAGACGCAGAGAGATACACACAAACACACACACACAGACACACACACACACACACACACACACACCACCACCACAACCACCACCACCACCACCACCAACACCACCACCACCACCACCACCAACACCAACAGGAGATGCTCATGCTGACAGCACATGTGGATGCAGGTCAAAAGGAAACCATTGAAGGGTCTGCGGAGGTTCCAGAAGGAATTCCTGTGCTTGACAGGGCACTGGTGCTGATGGCGTTGGTTTTCTGTGGTGGTCGTATCTTTACCAAGAGAGGTGTGTGTGTGTGTGTGTGTGTGTGTGTGTGTGTGTGTGTGTGTGTGTACGTGCGTGCGTGCGTGTGTGTTTGTTGAATTTCATTTAATGTCTATATACTTCAAGTGATATGAGACATGGACAAAAAGGGGGAAGGGAGAAGGGAAAGGGATAAAAACCAATACTGTTCACAACATTAGCTGCAACAATATGTTAACAACAATCTCTCTGTGTGTGTGTGCGTGTGTGTGTGTGCGTGTGTCCGTCGTTTTAGGTAGTGGTTGGGACAGGAATACAGCCTGCCATATTCTGGATGGTTTATCTCCACACACACACGCAAAGCAGCATACGCGCGCGCGCACACACACACACACACACACACACGCACGCACGCACACACACACACACACGCACGCACGCGCGCGAAAAACAAGCTTGCAGACAGCGCTTGGAGTCGAAAGAGATGAGGGACGTGGAGGAGGTCCAAAAGGAAATCCTGTCCTCGACAACCCGTTGACCGATGCTGGTGGTGGTGATGGTGGTGTTTTGATTTTCCTGAGACTTATCTCCACCGAGACGGGCGCAATAGCCGAGTGGCTTAAGCGTTGGACATTCATTCTGAGCGTCCCGGGTTCGAATCTCGGTAATGGCGCCTGGTGAGTAAAGGGTGGAGATTTTTCCGATCTCCCAGCTCAACATATGTGCAGATCTGCTGGTGCCTGAACCCCCTTCGTGTGTATACGCACGCAGAAGATAAAATACGCACGTTTAAAGATCCTGTAATCCATGTCAGCGTTCTGTGGGTTATGGAAACAAGAACATACCTAGCATGCATATCCCCAAAAAGGGAGTATGGCTGCCTACATGGCGGGGTAATTACGGTCATACACGTAAAAGCCCACTTGTGTACACACAAAGTGAACGTGGGAGTTGTCGCCCACGAACGAAGAAGAAGAATCTTCACCGAGAGGCGTGCAATAGTGTGGCTGTGTGTGTGTTGACGTGTTTCAGAGGGTGGGGGAGAGGAGAGGATGTACGTGTAGGGGGAGGCAGAGGAGAAAGTGTAATAGTTTGCATGGTTTGTTGTTCTGGAGACAGTCATAGTTTGCATGGTTTGTTGTTCTGGAGACAGTCATAGTTTGCATGGTTTGTTGTTCTGGAGACAGTCATAGTTTGCATGGTTTGTTGTTCTGGAGATAGTAATAGTTTGCATGGTTTGTTGTTCTGGAGACAGTCATAGTTTGCATGGTTTGTTGTCCTGGAGATAGTAATAGTTTGCATGGTTTGTTGTTCTGGAGATGGTTTGTTGTTCTGGAGATAGTAATAGTTTGCATGGTTTGTTGTTCTGGAGATAGTAATAGTTTGCATGGTTTGTTGTTCTGGAGACAGTCATAGTTTGCATGGTTTGTTGTTCTGGAGACAGTCATAGTTTGCATGGTTTGTTGTTCTGGAGACAGTCATAGTTTGCATGGTTTGTTGTTCTGGAGATAGTCATAGTTTGCATGGTTTGTTGTTCTGGAGATAGTAATAGTTTTCATGGTTTGTTGTTCTGGAGATAGTAATAGTTTGCATGGTTTGTTGTTCTGGAGATAGTAATAGTTTGCATGGTTTGTTGTTCTGGAGACAGTAATAGTTTGCATGGTTTGTTGTTCTGTAGAGGGTAATAGTTTGCATGGTTTGTTGTTCTGGAGATAGTAATAGTTTGCATGCTTTGTTGTTCTGGAGATAGTAATAGTTTGCATGCTTTGTTGTTCTGGAGATAGTCATAGTTTGTATGGTTTGTTGTTCTGGAGATAGTCATAGTTTGCATGGTTTGTTGTCTTGGAGACAGTAATAGTTTTCATGGTTTGTTGTTCTGGAGACAGTAATAGTTTGCAGTGTTTGTTGTCTTGGAGACAGTAATAGTTTGCATGGTTTGTTGTTCTGGAGATAGTAATAGTTTGCATTGTTTGTTGTCTTGGAGACAGTAATAGTTTGCATTGTTTGTTGTCTTGGAGACAGTAATAGTTTTCATGGTTTGTTGTTCTGGAGATAGTCATAGTTTGCATGGTTTGTTGTTCTGGAGATAATCATAGTTTGCATGGTTTGTTGTCTTGGAGACAGTAATAGTTTTCATGGTTTGTTGTTCTGGAGATAGTAATAGTTTGCATGGTTTGCTGTTCTGGAGACAGTAATAGTTTGCATGCTTTGTTGTTCTGGAGACAGTAATAGTTTGCATTGTTTGTTGTTCTGGAGACAGTAATAGTTTGCTTGGTTTGCTGTTCTGGAGATAGTCATAGTTTGCATGGTTTGTTGTCTTGGAGACAGTAATAGTTTTCATGGTTTGTTGTTCTGGAGACAGTAATAGTTTGCAGTGTTTGTTGTCTTGGAGACAGTAATAGTTTGCATGGTTTGTTGTTCTGGAGATAGTAATAGTTTGCATTGTTTGTTGTCTTGGAGACAGTAATAGTTTGCATTGTTTGTTGTCTTGGAGACAGTAATAGTTTTCATGGTTTGTTGTTCTGGAGATAGTCATAGTTTGCATGGTTTGTTGTTCTGGAGATAATCATAGTTTGCATGGTTTGTTGTCTTGGAGACAGTAATAGTTTTCATGGTTTGTTGTTCTGGAGATAGTAATAGTTTGCATGGTTTGCTGTTCTGGAGACAGTAATAGTTTGCATGCTTTGTTGTTCTGGAGACAGTAATAGTTTGCATTGTTTGTTGTTCTGGAGACAGTAATAGTTTGCTTGGTTTGCTGTTCTGGAGATAGTCATAGTTTGCATGGTTTGTTGTCTTGGAGACAGTAATAGTTTTCATGGTTTGTTGTTCTGGAGACAGTAATAGTTTGCAGTGT
>JAAQRG010034497.1:0-10813 GCA_011634625.1 Babylonia areolata
CTCTCTCTTTCTCTCTTTCTATCTCTCCGTCCCTCTCTCTTTCTCTCTTTCTATCTCTCCGTCCCTCTCTCTTTCTCTCTTTCTATCTCTCCGTCCCTCTCTCTTTCTCTCTTTCTATCTCTCCGTCCCTCTCTCTTTCTCTCTTTCTATCTCTCCGTCCCTCTCTCTTTCTCTCTTTCTATCTCTCCGTCCCTCTCTCTTTCTCTCTTTCTATCTCTCCGTCCCTCTCTCTTTCTCTCTTTCTATCTCTCCGTCCCTCTCTTTCTTTCTATCTCTCCGTCCCTCTCTCTTTCTCTCTTTCTATCTCTCCGTCCCTCTCTCTTTCTCTCTTTCTATCTCTCCGTCCCTCTCTCTTTCTCTCTTTCTCTCTCTCCGTCCCTCTCTCTTTCTCTCTCTCCATCTCTCCGTCTCTCTCCCCCTCTCTCTCTCCGCCCATCTCTCTCTCCCTCTCTTTCTTTTTTCTCTCTCTCCGCCCTGCTCGTTTATGTGTGTTTTTGACAACGATTGACTGATTGCAGATAGCAGAAATGGTCTGATCATAATGATCATAACCAAAACTTGTATTTGTATTTCTTTTTATCACAACAGATTTCTCTGTGTGAAATGCGGGCTGCTCTCCCCAGGGAGAGCGCGTCGCAACACTGAAAGCGCCGCCCTTTTTTTTTTTCTCCTGCGTGCAGTTTTATTTGTTTTTTCTATCGAAGTGGATTTTTCTACAGAATTCTGCCAGGAGCAATCCTTTTGTTGCCGTGGGTTCTTATACGTGCGCTAAGTGCATGCTGCACACGGGACCTCGGCTTATTGTCTCATCCGAATGAATAGTGTCCAGACCACCACTCAAGGTCTAGTGGAGGGGGAAAAAATATCGGCGGCTGAGCCGTGATTCGAACCAGCGCGCTCAGATTCTCTCGCTTCCTAGGCGGACGCGTTACCTCCAGGCCATCACTCCACAATAGTAAAAGATTTAGTTTTTATAAAACGTTTTGCAGTGTGCCTGAACTGAAACCGAAGTGTTGAATATGGATAGACATTTAAATATATAACAAGATTAAGTATTTCAGAATGAGCGATCAGCCATGACAGCGATATGGTTTGTCCATTGTGTAAAGACACAAGAGAATGAGAAGTATTATTCATTTGCCCAGCTCCAAGGAACGTTCGAGAGGAATTTATTCAGTCGAAATATAAAAGACAACCTACATTGTTTAAAGTGAACTCCTCTGTGTCATCTACTTTCCAAAAAGTTCGAAACATTCCTCTAAGTCTGTACGAATCTTTCAAAATCAGAAAAATTGCTGGTTCGTGTAAACCTTTAGAAAAAAAAAAAATTACGCGCTGAACTGCAGTGCAGTTTGATTTGTTGTTGTTGTTGTTTAACTATGTATTTTGATGCACACGTGTATCGTAATGTGATGTTTATAAACAAACAATGTTCACATGCACCTTCTAAAGGGGCCTGCGCCTGTGCATAAACCATCTCTCACTCTGTCTCTCTTTCTCTGTCTCTGTCTCTCTCTGTCTGTCTCTCTCTCTCTCTGTCTGTCTCTCTCTCTCCGAGTGTGTGTGTGTGTGTGTGTGTGTGTGTGTGTGTGTGTGTGTGTGTGTGTGTGTGTCCCTCTGTCTCTGCCACTCCCTCTCTCTGTCTCTCCCCCTCTCTGTGTCTCTCTCTGTGTCTCTCTCTCTCTGTCTCTCTCCCTCCCTGTCTCTCTCTGTCTCTCTCTGTGTCTCTGTCCCTCCCTCCCTCTCTGTCTCTCTCCCTCCCCCCTATATCTCTCTGTCTTTCTCCCTCCCTCCCTCTCTCTCTCTCTCTCTACTTCTCTCTCTCCAACCCTTCTTCTCTTTTTTCTCCCCCTTCCAGTCTCTCTCACCCTTTCACTCACTCTCGATCTATCTTTCACTCGCTGTACCCTCCAATTCTCACTCACCTACTCTCTCTTTCTCGCTACCCCCACCCCCCTCTCTCTCTCTCATTCTGTCAACCAGCCCTCTCTTTCTCCCTCTCTCACTCTGTTTCCTCCCCCCCATCACTCTCTCTCTCTCTGTCTTTGCCAAATGGTTTTCGTTTATTTATTTAAAGTCTGTTCATCTAAGATGATGATATTAAGACTGATGCCAAATGGTGTGGTTGTTGTTTTTTCACTGCTGTTGTTGTAGGCATCGCTGTTTTTCTCTGTTTGTTGCTGTTGTTTAAATTAATTGTTTTGTGTGATAACTGCAGCCAATTTTGATATCGAGAATGAAACATTTCTGCGTGCGAATGAGACTATTCCACAAGTTTTGAATCCACGGGAAGTAGGTATACCAAACCAAATCTTCTTCTTCTTCTTCTACGTTCGTGGGCTGCAACTCCAACGTTCACTCATATGTACACGAGTGGGCTTGTATGTGCACAACCGTTTTTACCCCGCCATGTAGGCAGCCGTACTCCGTTTTCGGGGGTACTAAACCAAACGAAGGACGAGTAAAATTAAACCGTAAACGAGTGAACTGAACTACACGTAAAGACGCTTGGCTAGCATGTCTGACACACTGAGAAAACAAAAAACAAAACGAACCAACACACAAACAAAAAAAAAAAAACCCAATGACTTTGTTGTAATTTTGACTCCTATTTTTTTGTTCTCTTTTTTTTCCTCCACTAATATTAATTCATCATGCAGAAAATTCCTGACACTGTAATCATCATTTGGAATAAGCTTTCTGTCTTTTCATCCCACAAGCAACGCAAACTAAGAATGTTAACCGTAACACTGTTGTTATATTATTTTACAATGCTAACCATGATACTCTCAGTAACACGTACAAAACTCCACAGTAAGGTGTGATAGTACAGCACTAATCAGTAACACTAACAAAGACCGAGGGAAAGAGAGAGAGAGAGAGAGAGAGAGAGAGAGAGAGAGAGAGAGAGAGAGACGGACAGACAGACAAACAGACAGACAGACAGTAAAGATTGAGTCCGACACACAGAGAAGCAGAGAAAGTTGATTTGGGTGAATTTTGCTTTGTTTTTAGGGTCACACAGAAAGCTAAACAATGCTTTCTTTTTTAAAAAAAAAAGTTAAAAAAAGTTAATAAAAGCCCTTTCGCGCAAACTCGCAAATACACAATTTTTTTTTCCTTTGCAACTGACAGCATTATTGTCCATATCAGCAGACAAAATTTTATGGAAAAGAACTACAAATAGAAGAAGCCAATGATGTAAATTTCAACAACGTTTTTGGTTTATCTTTTTCTTCAGAAAGCAGTCATTGGAACTGAATGGAGTTTGGGTGGGCACTATATTATCTAGATAAACATTTTAGTCTGATGCTGTCAAAACAAAACGAAAACAAAACGAAAGCAAAACGAAAACAAGCAAACATTAACAACAAATAAAGGACACACAGCCAAATAGTGAAACTCATATATAGATCATCAGCAATGTCGTTTGTGGGAGTATTTATCACAGATTCTTTCGTTTCTGGGTAAATTGTCAGAAACGTTGTTTATCAACAGGCAAAGCATTATTGAGACTGGATCGGAAAGGCGGAGGAGGGGGACGGGGGGGGGATGCGTGGGACGGGTTATAGAAACAGCACGTGCCTTTTGTCAGGGAAAACAAAAGAGCTCAGTCAGTGAGATGACAGCGGCGAAAGTCATCAGTTCGGTCCTTATCTCTTGTCATTACGTAGTGACCTCAGTCATCACTGGCACTGGCCACACGTATCGATGATTAAACCACATCTTTTGGGCATTAGGGAGACAAACATTAGATGCAAAGCATTAGGGAGACAACAAAGATACGGAGAGAGAGAGAGAGAGAGAGAGAGAGAGAGAGAGAGGGGGGGGGGGGGGCTTTTGTGGGTGGTTGAAATTGTGTCAGATGTTTTAAATTGCACATTCAGACATCGTTGAATTGGTGAAACCAAACACATGACATTTGACACACGTCACAACAGTCAAAGCACAGCGACGAGAAATCAAAGGGATTTGGTGTCTGTTTTGAATACGTCAGGTGTACAGCCAATATCGTGTATGTACAATATTGAACTGACGAAAATACGCGCAACACACCCAGATACTGCTGTTGAGGGGATCGAAGTATTAAGTGAAGATTACCTGAGAATAGGGGGCAGATAAAACATGAATAGAGAGACAGAAAGAGAGGTGTGTGTGTGTGTGTGTGTGTGTGTGTGTGTGTGTGTGTGTGTGTGTGTGTGTGTGTGTGTGTGTGCGTGTGTGTGTGTTTGAGTGTGTGTGTGTGTGTGTGTGTGAGAGAGAGAGAGAGAGAGAGAGAGAGAGAGCTGAACATTTAAACACAAGGCGCTCGTAAAGAGCCTTTCGAATGTTTCGCCGAGCGCGTATGGGCGTAGGTATGTCAATGTACTCACGCTGTCCATTGGAGCGCCTGATAATGTTCTCCAGAAAGGTGTTCTGGGGGGCCACAAGGCCGCGTCTCGCCCCGGGCATACTGGGGGCTCTAGTTCACGACCACACACGGTAGAGCTGGAAGCCAGGTAACACCAAGGGCCGTTCCCACCTGCCCGCCATCACTGACAAGCCACACCGTCATCCTCTCATCACCTCCGTCATCATGTCCCCGCGGTGAGCGGCCATCACAGCTCCACAACACAACGGCACATCTTCACCTGTCCCAGTCCGGTAGAACGGCACCCCCCCGTTTCACGTCAAATGTCAGCTGCTTCTTCGTTTTTCTTCCGTACACCTGACAGGTAAAAAAAAAAAAAAGAACTTCATTTATCATTCACTGCCGAAAGCGAGGCAGTGCGCATGTCCGTGCTGATTATGCCGAGCGCGCAAATGCCTCCGCACATGGAGACTGGGAGTCTGGAACCACAGGGCCGTCGTCTCCTTGGCGACAGTTGACAGCGTCTACGTGGTGTGGTGGCGGCGTTGACAGAGAGCGCGAGAGCGGGGAGCTATTGATCGCCAGCGGCGACCCCAGATGACAAGGGTTTGCCTGAAAAAAGAAAACGAGGTGGGTTTCCATGTGGCAGGTAGCGTAGTGTCAGTCGCGCCGCCCAGCTACTGAACTTGTTGCGCGGCGCCATCCTCGATCCATCAGACCTTATCCCTCACCTACCTTCTTCTTTTCCTCCTCCGCAAAAAGACCTCTGAAAACTTCTCGTCACGGCGTCCCACTTCTAAATATTTCATCGTAATTGCTTTCATCGATCTCCGCCTCCTGATGCCACACTTCGTGTTCGACCTCCCACTTAGCTCAGCAGTTGGCAGTGGCGGTCGTTCATTGTTCAACTGGCGATGCAGGCCGAAAGGGGACGGTTCTGGCCACGGGTCGATGTTCGTGTGTCCGGCACCCACAGAGGACCTTACCTTTCCTCATTAGCGGAGTGTGTGTATCTGGGAGGGGGGGGGGCGTGGGGGTGAGGGGGGGCTGTGGGGGCACCCCCCTCACCCCCACCCCCTTCACACACACACACTCACACACACACACACACACACACACACACACACACACACCTTAACTAAGGGATGTCCGGCAGGTAACCAGGCGTCTGTAGGAGGTGCGGCTGTTTATTTACTTCAGTGATCGGTGATGAAAACAGTCCCGGTACGGCTCAGTCCTGTCCCTCACTAACACCGGCTGGAACAGTTCTTTGACTGAATGGCTTAGTTCCTGCTGGTCTGGTTTCAGTCCAAAAGAGAAACAACAACAGTAACGACAATAATGATAACAACAACAACAGCAGCAGCAGCAGCAGCAGCAACAACAGCAATAATAATGATAATGATAACACTACAGTTTAGATCATGCGTATCACAATTTGTTGTTGTTTTACATTTACTCGTCACATTACATTATTCTTAGGAGGGGGGTCGCAATGTTCAAAACGAAACAAGGACAACTTTTCTGACTGGAATTCCGAAAGAAAAAGATGTGAACGCGTTTTTTCAAACCATCATACTGGATATCATTTTTAGATGGACAAGTCTAGCAATCATCATACTGAATACTTATTTTGGATGGACAAGTCTAGCAGTCATCATACTGAATTCTTATTTTGGATGGACAAGTCTAGCAGTCAGCATTCAAGTTCAGTTCATGTTGTTCCTTGCCCAGTAAACGCTGATCACAAAGCCCATTTCAAGTCTCTGCTCAGGTGGCTTTTATTCACAACAGATTAACTGTCGAAATGAGGCACACACACACACACACACACACACAGAGAGAGAGAGAGAGAGAGAGAGAGAGAGAGAGAGAGAGAGAGAGTTATACAACGATCGCAATACATTGCTTTCTGTAAGTGAGAAAAAGGAATAAAAAAAAAAGGAAAGCAGGTATTAAGACAACTGCTTGCTTGGAGTTGCGTGCCTTTGTCCCACCAAGAGTTACAGTACCTGTTCGTCGTTCGATATCAGCACGCTGAAGCAGCGTGTCTTTAATCTGATATTGACAGGTCTGTATGAGCGCCAGAACGATTGATGAGTGTGCCGTATGGAGACCGTGTTTCTTTTCAAACTGCAACAAAACGACTTTGATCGATGCTGGTGCAGTGACAAGTTCATACATAACGCACAACAGTGAAATTGGTGGATTTTCCTAGGATGCATACACTGCTTCAGCGCAAAGCATTTTGCAGTGTTTTCGAACGAAGACATGCTGTCTCCCTTCCTGTCTGTCTGTCCGTGTCTGTCATGTCTAAAATGTAAAATGTTACGTGTTTGTCTGATTGTGTATGTGTGCGTGCCTGAAACCTGATTGAATGAGACAGGACACGAATGATGAGCGCCCAATGGCAGCCATCAATCGGCTCTACACAGGTAGGCAGCCTGTTGTGCAAATGACCTCGTGTTTGTAAAGGGCTTAGAGCTTGGTCTCCGACCGAGGATAGGCGCTATATAAGTATCCATATCAATCAATCAATCAATGAAAAAAAAAGGCAAAACTAACCACAACAATTTTAAACAGTCTGAAAAGACATCGATTCATTCATTTTACAAGACAGAATTAAATGATTCCGTCTTCCAATTAAAGAGAGAGAGAGAGAGCATTGATTCCGTTCTACCTATGACAAACAAGAATCATAATTGCGAATCTTTTGATATATATATATATATATATATATATATATATATATATATATATATACATCTATTCATGAACACGATTATGATTATTGTTTTCCCCATGCAAGTTCCAGTGTTCTACTTTCATCGCCTCCTTTGTATTTACAGTACACTTCTGGATGAGTTCTTGTAAGTTCTCTCTCACTCTCTCGTTCTCAGCCTAGTCTTCGTAGTGCTTCTTTGTTTTGGTCCGTCTTTTAGAGGAAGGGCTGGGTGTGCAAGAACATGTGCGTTGCTTCATCTGTTACCTTCGTGAATAAAGAATGTGTCTTGCTCTCTCTCTCTCTCTCTCTCTCTCTGTCTCTCTCTGTGTCTCTCTGTCTCTGTCTCTCATGTCTCTGTCTGTCTGTCTGTCTCTCTCTTTCATTCACTCAGTCTCTTCTTTTCAAAGAGACATAGCAATGGAAATGCTTACAATCCGTCATCCTGATTCACGACTGTAAAAAAAATAAAATAATAAAAATAAAAATAATTCTTTTTTTAAATCCCTCCCCCTCCACCTTCTCTCATCCCACTATTGTGATTTTCTTCCTCGTTGCGGATGTTCAGAAAACTTTGTACTTCACGATACATTCAGCGTTCCATGGACCGGGAGGGTGATTAAAAGTGATTCTGGATTGATTTTCCGGAAGCACCAGTAGTTAGGCCCACAGGGGGAACGAACATGTCCACGGGGATCTCATCAAGTGCTGATGCACAGAATCTATGATGGGGAAATGTTCGCTGTGGTTTGGAATAGAAGCGGTTTGGCCATTGAAAAGATTTTTTGAGCGAAGTACATACATACATATACATACACGATTTGGAAATCAAACATTAAATCATCTCCATCAACCCAGCCCTCCTCCTCCAGATAAAGGTATTGATAGACAGACATACAGACAGACAGACACATGCATTGCCGAAATAGATAAATGAATGGATGACTGGGTATATAATTCGCTAAGTAAATCAATAATTCAATCAATCAATCAAGCAAATTTAGCTGCACTTTAATCTATTTTGCTCATTATCCTCCCTCCCTCCCTCCCTCCCACCCCCAGCCCTCTCTCTCTATACAATTATACTGCAAAGGAATGAAATATTCAAACACACTGGTTGCAACCATTTTCTTTTGAAAAACATCTCTTTCAGAAATCAAAGAAAGCTCCAAGGCAAGATATGTTCTTGTTAACTTGTGCACTGACGCATGTTCGAAAACGAACTGCCTTCAAGATTTGTAGAAGAAACACACACACACACACACACACACACAGAGAGAGAGAGAGAGAGAGAGAGAGAGAGAGAGAGAGAGAGAGAGAACACTGAACACTGAAATATTCAATGTCATTAGCTGTACAGCTCTAGTGACAAGGGAGTCGAGAGAGAGAGAAAGAGAGAGAGAGAAAACTCAGAACTCAGAACTTAGAATGGTTTAACTCTCTCCATACGAACGGCGAAAGAGACGACGTTAACAGCGTTTCTCCCCAATTACCACCATCAAAATATTACAAGCGGAAGGCTCTTCCACTGAAGAGGTGAATGTTGACACAGAATACCACAATTCTGACGACGGAAACTAAAGGTTGGATCATTGAGACAGCCACTGGACATCCGAGGGGTCTGTGTAGAGGAGAAGAGAGGACTGACCGTACTGAGTGAGTTAATTGTAGAGGTCTCTGGCTCATTACAATGGGGTGAAGAAATGCACAAAATGACAGATACTATTATGTTCTCTTCACGTTGTCTGTACAGCTGTGTCGTCAGTCTAGTGCTTTATACACACATATTGCTAGTCTTTAAGTCAAATGTCCATTCGTGTTTGACATCAGAGGGGTAAATCTGAATAATGACGGTTGACGATAGAATTTATTAGGAATCAATTCATCTCTAAGGGTTTTATATTGGGGCAAATCAAAAGAAAGTGGATTTCAAATTCGATACAGTTTTTGCAAAAAAGGACAGTTATGACTGCCCTCATCTGTTGTCGCATTAAAGTTTATGAAGTGGCCATTCAACGGTGATATTCCTACCCTGAGCCTTGTAACTGCCTTTCTGATATGAATGTTTGGAATTTGCCAAAAATATGCATTTGCAGACAACTCGTAATTACAATGGAGTCTCCCGTCGGACCGACGGACGAGTAGGCAGGCAGGCTTATCTGTCGGTGTGTGTCCTCATATGGGAGTAGAGGCCGATTCTGGATGTACAGCACTTCCCACAGGTGTTGCAAGGAAAAACGTCTCCAGAAGTTGAGCCCTGCTTCCTTCGCTCGCGCTTCTCCTTAATGGCCAGCGTCACCCTTGTTTTCAAACGTCTTTATGCCACTAGAGCACAGCATCCAGAGCGGTCAAGGACATCTGTTTCCCAGGGAGCGATTTCTGTGTCACGGGCTTTGAGGTTTGTCTTCAAGGTGCCCTTGAAACGCTTGCAGGGTCTTCCAAGTTCGCGGTGGCCTTCCCTCAGCTGGCCATACAAGAGCATCTTCGGGATCCTGCTGTCTGTCATGCGGACAACGTGTCCTGTCCAGCGTAGCTGGCACTGGATCGGCAGGCTTTCGATGCTGGGCAGGCCGCTCCTCTCTAGGACCTGGAGGTTGGAGACCCTGTCTTGCCACTTTATGCCGTGGATCTTTCGTAGGCATCTCTGCTGAAACAGCTCAAGTTGTTGAATGTGACGGCGATACGTCGTCCATTGTTTCACAGCAGTGCTCAGCACAACAGCTCCATACTGTGAGTAAACATAGTAGAAATCGTGGTCATTGAGAGTTGCATGCCAGTCTTCAACGGTGACATTCCAACTCTGAACCTTGTTAATACCTTTCTAATATGCAGTGCTTGGAATTTGGCAAAGATATGCACTTACAGACAACTCGTAATTAAACTGTGAGTAAACATAGTAGAAATCGTGGTCATTGAGAGCTGCGTGCCAGTCTTGGGTAAAACAATCAATAAGTCGATGTCTAAATTCAGTCATGAATAATCTTATGTTACCAACCCCTTGTGCTTCCCATACAATTTCGAAACCAAAATTAAAGAGAACATGACGTACTTCACAGGCCCAAGTTGTGTAGTTCCCATTTTGTAGATTTATCAACATACTGTATGCTTTTCTGGAAAGTCTATGGTTATCAAATGAAACAAGTCTGAGCCAAAATGTAACACACCGTACAAATGTGTTTACATAATTATAGCGGATAACGTCCAATTTCTCCATGCATTAAATGTCTAGGAGTTATAACAGTAACTCCAAGGAATTTCTTAACAGTGAACAAATGTACCCTCTCAGTTATTTCTTGATTACCCGAAATACTCCACACACACACACACACACACACACACAGAGAGAGAGAGAGAGAGAGAGAGAGAGAGAGAGATTCTATAAATGTGATCAGGACACGCTTGACTTTGGGGATAGCAAATAAGGCGAGGTAAAGAAAGCTGGAAATAGCCAATCACCCGTTCATTGACAGTTTATGACGTGATCTCGAGCTTAACGGGCACATCGGAACAGATTTCCAGTGCAATCAAGATTTAGCAGGTGGGGAGATTTTTCGATTTCCGATACTTGAAAGGAAGAATTTCCGGTCCGTAGTCGCATTGGATTGGATTGGTTTGCGTTGCGTTGTGTTGCGTTGCTTTGTGTTTTTTTTTAGCTGTATTAATTGCGTTGCGTGTGCTGTGTTGCGCTTTATTGTGTTGTGCTGTGCTATGGTGTGCCGGGGGTGGGGGAGAGGGGTCGG
>JAAQRG010034502.1:0-10821 GCA_011634625.1 Babylonia areolata
GACCACTCTCACTGCCAGGCTGGGCCACTCTCACTACTCTCACTGCCCCAAGGATTCCTGTTCAATTCATTGTGACTCGGGGTTGGGGTGAGGGAATTCAGTAAGCAAGTCTATCGAAAGAAAAAACAAGAAAAAAACTTGAGTGACACAATTAGTTACAGGCTAATCTCCGTCGAAAGGACTGTGGTGCTGACAAAGTGATGAGTGTCCTCATGTACTGTGGCGCTGACAAAGTGATGAGTGTCCTCATGTACTGTGGCGCTGACAAAGCGATGAGTGTCCTCATGTACTGTGGTGCTGACAAAGCGATGAGTGTTCTCATGTACTGTGGTGCTGACAAAGCGATGAGTGTTCTCATGTACTGTGGTGCTGACAAAGCGATGAGTGTTCTCATGTACTGTGGTGCTGACAAAGCGATGAGTGTTCTCGTGTACTGTGGTGCTGACAAAGCGATGAGTGTTCTCGTGTACTGTGGTGCTGACAAAGTGATGAGTGTCCTCATGTTCTGTGGCTCATCGCCTTGCTCTCTGCTCTTTTCATCACATCATCAATGGTGTCTTCTTTGATCACACCATCAATGATGTCCCCTGTCATCGTCACCATCAATGGTGTCCCCTGTCATCGTCATCATCAATGGTGTCCTCTGTCATCGTCACCATCAATGGTGTCCTCTGTCATCGTCACCATCAGCACCGCTCCTACTTTACAGGCAACGATGACCGGAACGTATTGCCAGTAATAACATTAAATGTCACGGATTTCTTGATTTCTTGAGAGAATGTGGCCCTGTCTTGTAGGATGTGGCTCTGTCTTTAATGATATGTGACAATCTTGAAGGATATTCAGCTCTGGCTAGAGCACTGTACTGCCATCCCTTTCAAGGTCTTCGCTCGAAGAACTCACCAGTGTGTGATACCTTTCGATGCATTGGGAATGAGACCAGAGGGTTTGGGGAAAGTGGGTGGGGGGAGGAGGGAGGAGGGGGCAGGGGGTCTAGGGGTGAAGGAGTTACAACAGTCAAGGTGTGTTGTTAGCAAGACAGGGCTCAACACGAGGGCTCAGCCTTTGGACACACCCCTTGCCGTGTCACCGTCACGTGGACACGCTGGGCGCGCGCTGTGACGTCCTGAGTGAAGTAAGCGGCGTGACCATTGGCCTTGCTGAGAGAGGTGTTGGGGTGGAGCAGAGAGGGGGGGTTCAGATCCCTGCCCCCCATCAGAGGTGTGTCCATGGTGTGGGCGGTGCCGCGGCCCCCATGCCCCCCATACCCCCCACTCCCTAGGGCGGCGCTCAGTCCGTTCAGCTCCAGGTTGCTGCTGTTGTTGGAACCGCGTCGCCCCGGGTCCACGGACAGACTGAAGGTGCGCGTCAGGCGCCGTAACTCGTCACGGTCAAAGAGACAGCTGCAGAAGAGGGTCCAGAACTCCCGGCGGAACTTGTTGCCGAAGAAGTAGTAGGGCACGATGTTGATGGCCGAGTTGAGGATGACCAGGAAGTTGGCCACCTCGTTCAGCGTGAAGTCGGCCCGCGAGATGTGCTCCACCGGCTTGAAGGCGTAGATCATGCGGGACACGAGGGCGGGGCCCTGACAGATGAGGAAGATGACGATGACCCCGATAAGCATGATGGTGGTGTCGTTACGGTGCTTCTCGCGGGCGTTTAGCTCCTTGCCCTTGAGGCGGGACATGTGCACGGCGTGGATGAGGAAGGCGTTGAGCACCACCAGCGTCAGGAAGGGTAGGCCGCACACACAGATCAGGTACATCCACGAGTGCACCATCTCCCGGAACATCTCGTTCTTGCCGATCTCCGTCATCTCAATGACGTAGATGACCTCAGTGGAGTTCATCAGAGACAGCTCGTACTTGCGGGTGGTGTACTCCAGGAACTTGGGGATGCAGAAGACGATGCCCGACATGTACAGCGCCACCACCACCTTCCTGGCGCGGCTCCTGCGACACATGGTCTCCGCCCTGAAGGGGTGACAGATCATGATGTAGCGGTCCACCGTGAAGCCCAGCGTCAGCCAGATGGACGTCACCTGGAAGATGATGGCGGTGGGGTGCACGAAGGGGAAGTAGAGGCTGTAGGTGTGTTCCAGAGTGCCAGTGGCGTCGTGAGTCTTGACGTCCTTCATGACCAGCAGCACGGTGAAGACTAGGACCAACGTGTCGCACACCGCCAGGGCCGACAGGTATGTGTAAGTGGAGGATCGGAAGGAGCGGCGGGTCAGCACGGCCACGGACAGCGCGTTGGCCACCACACCCAGGCTGCACACCACCAGGCCCCCGATCCCCATCAGGTAGTACAGGAACGTCTGCTGGTACACGCTGTCCAGGGGGCTGTGGGCACCGCCACCACCAGACAGGGCGTCATCGAAGTCTCCTTCAGTCGTGCCGTTCACTGCCACTTCTAGCAAGGAGCTGTCATCCATGGCTACAATCTGCTCAGCTACTCCACACGACAACTACAGCACTTCGACTCCAGATCGTCTGTTCAACTCCACAACTACAGCACTTCGACTCCAGATCGTCTGTTCAACTCCACAGCTACAGCACGTGACTCTAGATAGTTTAATGAATTCCACAACTACAGCACATAGACTCTGGATAGTTTATTCAAGTAAACTACAACGTTTAGACTCTAGATAGTTTATTGAACTCAACTTCAGCACTTACACTCTAAATAGTTTATTCAACCCCACAACCACAGCACTTAGATTCTAGATAGTTTATTCAACTCCACAACTGCAGCACTTAGACTCTAGTTTATTCAACTCAACTACAGCACATAGACTCTAGATAATTTATTCAACTCAAGTACAGCGTTTAGACTCTAGATAGTTTATTCAACTTCACAACTACAGCACTTAGACTCTAGATAGTTTATTCAACTCCACAACTAAAGCACTTAAGACTCTAGATAGTTTTTGCAACTCCACAACAATATATCTTGGACTGTAGATTGTTCAACTTCACTCCACAGCTAGAGTACTTAGATTGTAGTTTTTCAACTCCACTCTACAACTACAGTACTTAGAAGATACTGCATACATCTACACTCCACAACTACAGCACTTAGACTGTAGATAGTATAATCAATTCTGCTCCACAACTACACCACTTAGACTGTAGATAGTGTAATCAACTCTGCTCCACAACTACACCAATTATACTGTAGATAGTGTAATCAACTCTGCTCCACAACTACACCACTTAGACTGTAGACAGTGTAATCAACTCTGCTCCACAACTACAGCACTTAGACTGTAGATAGTGCAATCAACTCTGCTCCACAACTACACCACTTAGACTGCATATACTGTAATCAACTGCTTCAAAACTACACCTACACTCCACAACTACAGCACTTAGACTGTAGATAGTATAATCAATTCTGCTCCACAACTACACCACTTAGACTGTAGATAGTGTAATCAACTCTGCTCCACAACTACACCAATTATACTGTAGATAGTGTAATCAACTCTGCTCCACAACTACACCACTTAGACTGTAGATAGTGTAATCAACTCTGCTCCACAACTACACCACTTAGACTGTAGATACTGTATTCAGCTTCACTCCACAACTACACCACTTATACTGTAGATAGTGTAATTAACTCTGCTCCACAACTACACCACTTATACTGTAGATAGTGTAATCAACTCTGCTCCACAACTACACCACTTAGACTGTAGATACTGTATTCAGCTTCACTCCACAACTATACCACTCATACTGTAGTGTGATCAACTCTGCTCCACAACCAAAGCACCTGTGTTATGTATTCTGACAGTCTACAGACCGTGGCCAGCTGAGGACAATGCTCTCACCTGGCAGCTGGCATCCCCTTACCCATCACTTTGTCAGCTTTTTAAAATCTGTGTCTCAGGAACATGTCACGTTGTCAGTATATGTGTGTCATCCATCACAAGCAACGACATAGTCACTATCTGAGTGTTATCTCTCAGAACCAATGGTTTTTCGATTTCCTCGCGGTCCCTCTGGAACCGACTGGTGTCCATCTGTCGTCTGCTGAAAAACTCATGACCACTGCTCTAAATCATAAGGAAATGGGTAAATGGGTCATGGTGAATTCCAATGACTTGTTTCTGGTTCTGACGTCAGATGCACGTTCCATGATTCTGTGAAATCTGGATAATGAAGATTCCATCACTGACAAGACCAAAGCCAGATTCGTGTACCTGAGCTCTTAAGATTATAAAACATGCACAACATAAATTTACTGCACGTTTCAGAAGCCAACATGTCCGTGTGATCCACATAAGTCTCCTTCGCAGATGTCATCTGTCTTTATTTCTCCCTTCTGTTCCCACTCCAAAGGTGAGGGCAAATCCAAAGATCCAGTGGTGGTGACAACGCGGCGTGCTGGTGCCGGTGATTGCTTGCACGTGACACGCGGGGTGCCAGTGATGGCACGTGACACATGGAGTGCCGGTGATGCACGTGACACGCGGGGTGCTGTCAACCAACTGACGGCTCTGGCACCGTGACGGGACTCTGGCTGACAGCACAGGGCTGAAGACAATGCAGCAGGACGGGGGAGGGCAGGGCACGACCAGAAGACGAGTGAGAAGGGGAGGGGGGGAGGTGCCCAGAGGCAGAAGTGGTGAGTCAAGATGTGGAGGTCAAGGTGTGGAGTCCACGCACCATTCCCGCCGTGAAGGCTGCCCGGGACAGCTGATCACTGTTCTGCACACACACACACACACACACAGACAAACGATGAGATGAAACTGCTGCAATCGTCACACACACACACACACACACACACACACACACACACACATGGAGAAGACAGAGAGATTCCCGATCATCTTACAGCGAACAGACTGTTGTGACTGTCAGACTATAATTTCTGCGCCTTTCTGTTACTCAGAGAGTATTGCAAATACCCATATGTGTAAGCCATTGTACTCATATGGTGCAGAAATTTCTGCGCCTTTCTGTTACCCTGAAGGCGGGAGTGTTACTCCTGGATGTGGTTTGAGACAGACACAACACTGTGCACTGCTGCGTGTGTGTGTGTGTGTGTGTGTATGTGTGTGCGTCCGTGTGTGTGGCCGGGGGGGATTGGGGGTCCATTGTCACAGCGAGTAAGGTGAAAAGGGAGTATAAAACCACCTCCTGGTCACGCTACATAAAGTGGCCGCTGTTAACTGGCTCCTGTTTCTTTACCGCTTTATCCAGCGGCCTCTTCTCACCACCTCTCCTTGGGGAGACAAAAGGGGAAGAGGGATAGAGGGGGGGTGGTCAAAAGGTGTTTGCTTGCAATTAATGTGAGGTGGTTGGGGGTGAGGGGGGTGGGGGGGAGGAGAGACACCTTTTTTTTTTATTGTCCATTCAGCGCCAAGGCCCTTTAGACAAGGGAGAGGGGGCGGGGGGGGAGTGACAATTGGAATGAAAATTGTAAAAAAATGAAATACATTTACTTTAAATTCATGGACACACACACACACACACACAGCAAGCACGCGCGCACACAAGACCCAAAAAACAGGATCATCTTGCATTCGACAGTTCATCAATTATCTTTTTTCTGACGTTCATGGCTTCCGCAGTGAATTGAGCTATTCCCTTAATTACAGTTTCATTGTTGCTGGAAAGCGGCTTTATAACGTTGCTATCACTTGGGTTGCTTTTGAGTATGTTTAATGCTGCAAAGCAGTTTTTACGTTTGCATAGGCAGTACACTGAAAAAAAGGGTTTCATTTGAGAGAGAGAGAGAGAGAGAGAGGGAGAGAGAGAGAGAGAGAGACAGAGAGAGAGAGAGAGACAGAGTGCGAAAGCGCGTGCGTGCGTGTGTGTGTGTGTGTGTGTGTGTGTGTGTGTGTGTGTGTGATGGTTTGGTTTTTTTTGTGTGTGTGTGTGTGTGTGTGTGTGCCTTGTTTTCAATGAAACGTACTGGTGGATTTCCAAATCTTTTGTTTTGTTACTGAGATGAGCAAAGTTCTTACCCCAGTAAACAATCGAGTGCACCCCCCACCCCCCACTTCTCTCTCACACATGCTGTGGTGTTATTTTGGTCCTGCAACCCCCTGGCCAATCTATCTGGGAGGTCAACATCGTACAGCTAATCCTGGCAAAACATGTGGACAACGGCTTATGGCACTGGAAGGGAGGGCACAGAGAGAGAGAGAGAGAGAGAGAGAGAGAGAGATTGACAGAGAGACAGAGACAGATAAAGACAGAGAGACAGAGATCAATAACTTCAGACGATGTTTCTGACAGTCATATGACTACTACAGCCGCGTGCACACTTACTGGCCGGCACTGGCACACTTACTGCCTACCACTGACTGCTAACACTGGCACACTTACTGCCTACCACTGGCACACTTACTGCCCACCACTGGCATACTTACTGCCCACCACTGGCACACTTACTACCTACCACTACTTACTGCCTGCCACTGGCACACTACTGCCACACTTACTGCCTACCACTGGTACACTTACTGTCTACCACTGGTACACTTACTGCCTGCCACTGCCACACTTACTGCCTACCACTGGCACACTTACTGCCCGCCACTGGCACACTTACTGCCTGCCACTGCCACACTTACTGCCCACCACAGGCACACTTACTGGCACTCTTACTGCCCACCACTGGCACACTTACTGCCTACCACTGACTACCTACCACTGGCACACTTACTGCCCACCAATGGCACACTTACTGCCTACCAATGGCACACTTACTGCCTACCACTGGCATATTTACTGCCCAAACACTGGCACTCTTACTGTCCACCACTGGCACACACACGTACTGTCTACCACTAGCACACTTACTGCCTACCACTGCCACACTTACTGGCCAGCAGATCCCCTTTGTTCCCTCCCTGGTGGCGAGGGCAGCGGGCGCCGAGAGCCTTCACCGGCCAGGAGTGGACCGCGTTTAGCGGAGAGGCCTCCTCAGCAATTATTCTCAGAGCGGATTTGTCAGCTGATCCAATCGTGGGGACACAGAGGCGTGAAAGTGATGCTGTCCCTGGCCACACAGCCCTGGTCAGTCCTGCCCAGATCTCATTCAACACCACGCCTGTCCGCGACCAATGATTGATGTCTCCCCTCCTCCCAGCTGGCCACTGCTGGGATACCTTTAATGGATCCATCTGGATCTCCGGATTATATCCTCCCTCCATCCCTTCCCTCCTCCACTGTATCAGAAGGGGGAGGAGGGGCGGGGCAGGGAGGAGGAGGGGCGTCTTAGTGAGAGAGTTGGAGTGGGTCTCAAAGCAAACCCTGTGGAAAGTATGTGCACACGTAGCGCCATTTCTCTTTACCTTCACTGTCACTTTACTGCCTTCACTGGCACTTCTCTGCCAATGTCTCTGAACAATGGCAGCCAACATGACAGTGGTGTTGCTGAAGAGAACAATGACAGCCAACATGACAGTGGTGTTGCTGAAGAGAACAGTGACAGCCAACATGACAGTGGTGTTGCTGAAGAGAACAGTGACAGCCAACATGACAATGGTGTTGCTGAAGAGAACAGTGACAGCCAACATGACAATGGTGTTGCTGAAGAGAACAGTGACAGCCAACATGACAATGGTGTTGCTGAAGAGAACAGTGACAGCCAACATGACAATGGTGTTGCTGAAGAGAACAGTGGCAGCCAACATGACAGTGGTGTTGCTGAAGAGAACAATGGCAGCCAACATGACAGTGGTGTTGCTGAAGAGAACAATGACAGCCAACATGACAGTGGTGTTGCTGAAGAGAACAATGGCAGCCAACATGACAGTGGTGTTGCTGAAGAGAACAATGACAGCCAACATGACAATGGTGTTGCTGAAGAGAACAATGACACGACAATGGTGTTGCTGAAGAGAACAATGACAGCCAACATGACAATGGTGTTGCTGAAGAGAACAATGACACCCAACATGACAGTGGTGTTGCTGAAGAGAACAATGGCAGCCAACATGACAGTGGTGTTGCTGAAGAGAACAATGGCAGCCAACATGACAGTGGTGTTGCTGAAGAGAACAATGACAGCCAACATGACAGTGGTGTTGCTGAAGAGAACAATGGCAGCCAACATGACAGTGGTGTTGCTGAAGAGAACAATGACAGCCAACATGACAATGGTGTTGCTGAAGAGAACAATGACACGACAATGGTGTTGCTGAAGAGAACAATGACAGCCAACATGACAATGGTGTTGCTGAAGAGAACAATGACACCCAACATGACAGTGGTGTTGCTGAAGAGAACAATGACAGCCAACATGACAATGGTGTTGCTGAAGAGAACAATGACACCCAACATGACAGTGGTGTTGCTGAAGAGAACAATGGCAGCCAACATGACAGTGGTGTTGCTGAAGAGAACAATGGCAGCCAACATGACAGTGGTGTTGCTGAAGAGAACAATGGCAGACAACATGACAATGGTGTTGCTGAAGAGAACAATGGCAGCCAACATGACAGTGGTGTTGCTGAAGAGAACAATGGCAGCCAACATGACAGTGGTGTTGCTGAAGAGAACAATGGCAGCCAACATGACAGTGGTGTTGCTGAAGAGAACAATGGCAGCCAACATGACAGTGGTGTTGCTGAAGAGAACAATGACAGCCAACATGACAGTGGTGTTGCTGAAGAGAACAATGACACCCAACATGACAATGGTGTTGCTGAAGAGAACAATGGCAGCCAACATGACAGTGGTGTTGCTGAGGAGAACAATGACAGCCAACATGACAGTGGTGTTGCTGAAGAGAACAATGGCAGCCAACATGACAGTGGTGTTGCTGAAGAGAACAATGACACCCAACATGACAATGGTGTTGCTGAAGAGAACAATGACACCCAACATGACAATGGTGTTGCTGAAGAGAACAATGGCAGACAACATGACAGTGGTGTTGCTGAGGAGAACAATGACAGCCAACATGACAGTGGTGTTGCTGAAGAGAACAATGACACCCAACATGACAATGGTGTTGCTGAAGAGAACAATGACAGCCAACATGACAACAGTGTTGCTGAAGAGAACCATGACACGACAATGGTGTTGCTGAAGAGAACCATGACAGGCAACATATGATAGACCATGATAGAACGTTCAATCTTTCTTTCCCGTCTTCATTTTACATTTGGTATCAATGGCACTGCTCTCAATTGGTTCAAATCATATCTCAACGACCGATTCCAGTCTGTCATCGTTGATAATTGCCAGTCTAAACCCGTTAAAGTCGAACAAGGAGTCCCACAGGGATCTGTTTTAGGCCCTGTGTTCTTCACACTGTACACTGCTCCTCTCGCTGAAATTATCAACCGCCATAATATCAGTCATCATTCTTATGCTGATGACACTCAACTTCAGAAAAGTGATACCCTTGAAAATTTGTCCTCACTCTTGCAAGAAACATCTGACTGCATCCTGGATATTAAAAACTGGATGACTCATAAGAAATTACAATTGAACGCGGACAAAACCGAAGCAATCATAGTCGGAACTGAACAAAAACTTTTCTTCCATCACAACTGACACAATCAAACTTGGCAGTACATATTTCCAGATCAGTCCGGATCCTCGGCGTTGTCCTTGGCAACACAATGTCCATGCAAAAAATTATCAGTCAGGCCTCTCAATCCTGCTACTGTCAGTTGCGGCGCATCAGTTCTATTCGGAAATATCTTTCCACCGACGCAACATCTAGACATGTCGTTTCTCTCATTCTCTCTCGCCTTGACCACTTAACTCTCTATTGTCTGGTTTGCCTGCTTCATCCATTCAGTCCCTTCAGCGCATACAAAAACTCTGCTGCTCGACTCGTCCTCAGAAAGAAAACATCTGAGCACACAACTCCTCTTTTGCATAATCTCCACTGGCTCCCTGTCTCAATCATAATAAAGTACAATATCAGCACTCTATGTATAAATGTATTCACAAATCTGCCCCTTCCTATCTCTGTGGCTGCCTTCACCTCTACACTCCATCTCGGCTTCGGATCCACCCTGTTTGCGCATACATATTACCTCTCCCCTTCCCCTTTCTGTTCATGTCTGTCTCACTGTGCTCTGTTACATCCTCAGTCATTACCTCTCTCCTCGCCAGCCAACCACCCGTCCTTGTCTGACGATGCTAACCATTCACAAGCTCACTGATTCTCTCAGCTCTCCCGCCAATGAAATTCTCGTTAACCCGTTCTGAAACCAGTTTGCTGTGCAATCATGCATTCAATCATACGACATACACTGGCATACACATGCAAGCACACACACACGCACACAACACACACAGACATACGCGAACACACACACACACACACGCGCGCGCGCGCGCACGCGCACGCGCACACACACACACACACATATATACACACACACTGCTGGTGTTAAGCGACAGAAAACAGGTTTGCGGAGACAGGTGATATGTTGGGGAAGGGGATGTTTCACAAAGATAGGCCAGAGGATGCTTTGTACCCCGCTTTGCCGGGAGTGTGTGTGTGTACAGCAGACATAAGGCTTTACCGGGAGTGTGTGTGTGTACTGCAGACATAAGGCTTTACCGGGAGTGTGTGTGTGTACAGCAGACATAAGACTTTGCCGGGAGTGTGTGTGTGTGTGTGTGTGTGTGTGTGTGTGTGTGTGTGTGTGTGTGTGCAGCAGACATAAGGCTTTGCCGGGAGTGAGTGTGTGCAGCAAACATAAGGCTTTGCCGGGAGTGTGTGTACAGCGGACATAAGGCTTTGCCGGGAGTGTGTGTACAGCGGACACAAGGCTTTGCTGGGAGTGTGTGTACAGCAGACATAAGGCTTTGCCGGGAGTGTGTGTAC
>JAAQRG010034505.1:0-10881 GCA_011634625.1 Babylonia areolata
ATACATTTTAACATACATGTGTATCTAACAGCTACCCTAACACATACGCACACATACGCAGGCACAAACTTACATAAACACACGCACACACAATACACATTCATATACATGCATGTAGTTATGTACACATACATATGTATACACACATAGTCAAAATACATACACACATAGTTAAAATGCCATTAATTTTCTAAAGCATTAGTTGCTTGTCGTCGAATGCCTGTGTCACTGCATAATTGTATGTCAGTGTACTTGTTTGGGGTTCTCTTCTTTTTAAATACTTTTCCTCTCTTAACCCACTCCCTTCCCACACATGCCACCACATGTCTTGTGAAAAAAAAGAGAGAGGAGGACGATAGAGAGGAGGATAGAGGAATGGAGGAAGAGAGAGAGAGAGAGAGAGAGAGAGAGAGAGAGAGAGAGAGAGAGAGAGAGAGAGAGAGAGATGGCAATGACAACGACAATGTGTGTGTGTGTGTGTGTGTGTGTGTGTGTGTGTGTGTGTGTGTGTGTGTAGCTTGAATGATCCTCAAATTCTGTATTTCTTTCTCTCCCCCTTCTTCTTCTTCTTCTTCTTCCTCATCCCCCCCCCCTCTCTCTCTCTCTCTCTCTCCCTCTCTCTCTCTCTCTTTCTTCCCCCTCTCTCTCTTCCCCTCCTCTCTCTGTCTCTTCCCCTCTCTCTCTCCCCCCCCTCTCTCTCTCACTCCCCCCCCCCTTCTCTCTTTCTCTCACTCTCTCTTATACAAATTCCGTTTAGTAATTTTTTTTGTAGATATTTGTTTCAATCCCCCGACCCACCATTTGCCCGGTTTCCACATTTATCTCCCCTTCCTCATCTTTTAAAGTATAATGATTATATATATATATATATATATATATATATATATATATATATATATATATATATATATAAATTAACAAAAATGTCTTCAATCACCGATATGTGTAACTGACTATTAAACAACCCCACTCCCCCCGCGCCACACGCACACGCACAAACACACACACACACACACAAAGGGCAAGCGATTCCTCTTGAAACAAAGTGCTATAAAAGTTAATTGCTGTCATGAAAGATTTCCATTGTCTTTTTCTTTTCTTTTTTTTTTCCTGTCCTTAAATGTAGGCCGATTGCATTTGCAATTAATTCCTTTAGAACACGTTGATTGACACATGACATAATGTTTGCTACTTTTTTGTTTTTTTTGTTTTTGTTTGTTTGTTTGTTTGTTTGTTAAATCATGAACTCCGAAGAACGAATTAATTTTTAAACAGTTCTTTCTAATGTCTTAGTAGCGAACACAGTAACACAGATAATGAACTTTATCTTCTTACCCAATTTCACCCGATGGATAATTAACACCTAACAAGTTTTCGTGATCTCCTAAGAACTATTTGTAACAGTTTTTAAGACCACTATCTCTGATGCCGCTTATTTGTGAGTCATAAGAAATACCTTCCTGTTTGCACAGAGAGAAAGAGACAGACAGGCAGACAGACAAACAGAGACAGACAGACAAAGATAGAGACAGACTGACAGAGAAAGAGAAACAGAGACAGAGACAGACAGACAGAGAAACAGAGTACTCATAACCCAGAACTCAAACCGTTTTCATTCAATGATTAAGATTTTAGGCCTGGCCAATTCTTTCTATCAGACACACACACACACACACACACACACACACACACACACACACAGAGAGAGAGAGAGAGAGAGAGAGAGAGAGAGAGAGAGAGAGAGAGACTCATTGAAGGGCAAACTTTTAGGAAACACTTTGCTTGTTGCTTGACATCACCATGTTGTCCTCGGTGCATAGAAATGCTTGTTTTGTGCTGACTTGCCTTGCATTGCATGTTGCTTGACATGACATCGCCATGTTGTCCCTGGTGCATAGAAATGCTTGTCTTGTGCTGACTTGCCTTGCATTGCATGTTGCTTGACATCACCATGTTGTCCTTGGTGCATATAAATGCTTGTTTTGTGCTGACATGCCTTGCATTGCATGTTGCTTGACATCATGACATCGCCATGTTGTCCCTGGTGCATAGCAATGCTTGTATTGTGCTGACATGCCTTGTATTGCGTGTTGCTTGACACCATGACATCGCCATGTTGTCCCTGGTGCATAGAAATGCTTGTATTGTGCTGACTTGTCTTGTACTGCATGTTGCTTGACATCATGACATCGCCATGTTGTCTCTGGTGCATAGCAATGCTTGTATTGTGCTGACATGCCTTGTATTGCATGTTGCTTGACATCATGAAATCGCCATGTTGTCCCTGGTGCATAGAAATCCTTGTGTTGTGCTGACTTGCCTTGCATTGCATGTTGCTGGACATCATGACATCACCATGTTGTCCCTGGTGCATAGAAATGCTTGTGTTGTGCTGAGTTGCCTTACATTGTCTGCTTTTGCATTGTCTTTATGTTGTTGTTGTTGTTGTTGTTACTGTTGTTGTTGTTCTCCTCATCCTCATCAGCATCATATTCATATATTATTATTATTTCAAAGGATTTACCTGATGCAGGAGGAAGAGTTCTTGTCCACAGCCTTACAATTAATTAACAAATGAAATTTTTTTTTCCTCCACGGCTTTCTGTTTAACAGGAAAAAAAAATAAAATGAAAAAAATTTCCTTGTATAAAGAAACAAATAAAATCCTATGTCCTTTATCTGTTTGCATAACTTTGACAAGTGAATTGATTCATCAAGAGTTTAAACTCTGCAGTTTGTGTGCACAGATTATAGGTAGATTAACCAACTGGAATTAAAAACAAAAAAAACACACAAAAAACAACAACAACTGCATGTTAAGCGAATACGCTTTGACCGCTTTCGGCCTTTCAGGTCATGAATCATGCACAAAATATTGCAAAATGAGCGATGATCAAGAAAGAATACATAAACAAATGAATAAATAAATAAATAAATTAATAAAACATCGCCAGATTCATTTCTAGAAATCTGCTATCATAAGTCAAAAGCGCCATGTAACTGTAAACCGCCTTCACAAAAGGAATGCTAAACGCTGTCAGTGTCAGTGTTAAATTCGAAATGCTGTAAGAGACCAGGCGAATTTGTAAGATACAAATGTTTGGTGATTATTCAAGAGAAGAGAGGAGAGGATAGAGACAGAATATATATATATATAGAGAGAGAGAGAGAGAGAGAGAGAGAGAGAGAGAGAGAGAGAGAGAGAGAGAGGGAGAGAGAGAGAGAGACAGACAGACAGACAGACAGAGAGACCGGAAAGGAAAAAACTGAACTGAGACAGAAAAGGGTGAGGGGAGAAGATTGAGGGAGAGACTCATCATCATCATCCTCATAATTACCATCATCTTCATCGTCATCATTATCATCATCATTGATAAATACTTGCTGCTGTTTTCACTGCTTTTTTTTTTTTTTTTTTTTTCCAGCCGATCAGACTTAGGCAGCCAGGAAGGAACAGACAGTGCATGAGAAACGAAAACGGCAACATGACGCAATGTGTATTTCATCATCATCATTTCCCCCAAATCCATTACCCACCCACCTCAAACCCCTTAGCTCAACCCCCAACCCCAACAAAAACGGTACGCATAAAAGTCACAACAACAACATTGACGTAAAAGATTTAATCTTCTTTTCTTTTTTTTTCTTTTTTTCTTTTTTTTTCCAAACCTCACCTGAGCTGTCAAATCACGGACGATGTCGTCAATGCCGTCGTCATCATCACTGTCCCGACGAACGCGGGCGCTGGAAGACGGCCGAGTCCGTGCCTCCTGGAAGACGGTGACGACAAACAACAACAGCAGCAGCATCTTCGCAGTCTGGGCCAGTCCCGTTGCCATGGTAGTCTGACGCTCCTTTGTGCGGGGCCGACCGACGCTCAAAGCAACAAATCACCACACTCCAACACGACTACCAGTGACGTCAGTTAATAAATGACGTCTTCCGCACGATCAGCTGCTAGGCTGGTGCCTTTTTTTTTTTTTTCCCACCCCCTGAGATAGGCTGGTGGTGGTAAGGTAGGGCTTGGGATAATGGGAGATCTAAGATGGGTTGGCCGCTGGAAATAAACGTGATTTACCAGGTTTTGTCTACCCGTCGGTGCTTTATTTCTGACGTCTTCTTTCTGTGGTCTAAAAATAGAAGAGTGTCCAGTCAAACATGTGACGAATTTCCTCCCCCCTGTAGTTTGGTTTCCTCTGGAACCGCACTGTATCGTTTGAAGAAGAATGACAAGAGGGATGATTAATTTCTCGTGTCAGTTGATGGACTCCGTGTACAAAAATGGGCGCGAGTAATCTGCGCGATTTGGTCTATTCCGCTTCGAGGAAGTTTTGCAACCAGCTTGTCGATTTTTTTTTTTTTTTTTTTTTTTTTTTCCGGCAAAAAATTAGCACCACATCAACTCCACAGAAATAACGTATAACAGTGGATGTATTTGGAATTTTTTCTTCTGTTTTAGCTTAGTTTTCTTTTCCCCACCTTTTTTTTTTTTTTTTTTTTGAAAAATGCAGTGCCAGTAAAAGAAAACAATTTTTGTTTTTTTGGTGCTTGATCGATATTTGTAGTTCTTGAGATGTTAGTGTTTCAGATGTGCTTTTCGAGGCGAAAGCGAGCGAAAATAATTACTATCTGTATTTTCGTTTTTTGTGTGTTCAGTAGTCACTTCCAAGCACATAGGTAGGCTATATTATAATATTCCACACGTTTTCAGTCCAGAAAGCATAAGACCAGAATGCGGGTCTGTCTCTCTTTCTTTCCTTCCTTCCTTCCTTCTTTCTTTCGCTTTGTTTAGTTGGGGGTTTTTGTTGTTTTTTTTCTTTTCTTTCTCCCGTACTGTCTTTCTCTCTTTCTTATCCCTTCGTCCCTAGCTAGCCAGGTCCTGACCAATCACAAACCGCGCTCAGGCCAAGTCGGACCAACTCCACACAAGCTCAGCCCATCGAGTGTTGGAGGACGCGCGAGTCCACGCTGGTTATATCCCCTCCCTCTCTCCCAGGCGCACAGGTAGGAGGAGAGGGAGGTGTGTGGGAGGAGTAGGGAGGGGACGAGGGGGTGGGAGGGAGGAAGGAAGGAAGGGAAGGAAGGGAAGGCGTGGTGCGGTATTGAGGGGGGGGGTTGGGGGGGGGGGGTTGAAGGTTGTTGTTGTGGGAGGAAGAGTCAGCGTCAGAGCTGGACAGCCACGTGGAAGAAACGGCGTCATACCAAAGCCTTGTCTTGGGTGCTGTGTAAAACGGGTGGGTGGCTGGGTGGTTGGGTGGCTAGCTGAGCTGGGCTCTGGGAGGTTGGGGTGGTGGAAGTGGTGGTGGTGGTGGTGGTACGATTCAGGAACTGGTTAGTTGCGTCCGTCGGTCGGCTGGTTGGTGGAGAGTAGGCCGATGACGTGAACGTAGAAGAAAAGTGGGGAGGGGAGGAAGGGGAGCGGGTGGGGGGTTGGGGTGTGGTGGTGGGGGTGGGGGGTGGAGGAGGAGAAGACTCGGTGAGTAATACGTGGTTGGGAGAATAAGTTCATCTTTTTTTTTTCAACCCCCTTTTTCCCCTCTTGTTTTAAATCCTGCATAATTATTTGTCTTAGAGTCTGTCTTTTTCTCTCTCTATTTGTTTGTTTTTCTGTCTGTCTATGATAATGATAATAATAACGGTATTTATATAGCGCTGAATCTTGTGCAGAGACAAATCAAAGCGCTTTCGCACCAGTCATTCACACGCAGTTTAGTCTGGTCGTGTAGTCTGGACTCTCTCTCTCTCTCTCCTCTCCTCCACTACATCCCTCTCTCTTTCTCTGTCAAGGAAAAGGGGAAAAGAGAAGGAGGGAGGGTGGGTGTGGACGTGGGGGCAAGGGGGGGTCTCATTCAGCTCTATCAGAAGGTGGGGTACTCTCCGCAGGACAGCAATAGCACTCTCTCTCCTCGACATTTTAAGGACGAGTCGAGCTGCACTATTCTGTATTTTCTGGAGCTTGTAGTGTTTATCATTGGGAAGGCCAGCAAAAAGAGAATTACAATAATCTAGGCGGGATAAAATGAAGGTTTTGGTATTGATTAAGCGTGTCTAATGTATCATGTTTGTGATATGTACTGCACAATATAGCGGTTTTCTGCGTTGCTTGGAAACTCTTCTGTGTTCGCACTGCATCACTCTGTATAAATATGTAGCGACGGGTTTGACAACAAAGAAAGTTGACATTTTCTTGTTGAAGTACTGGAAAGAGCACAGCATTACAGTAAATGCAGCGACAACATATGTTGGGGAGAGAGAGAGAGAGAGAGAGAGAGAGAGAGAGAGAGAGAGAGAGAGAGAGAGAGAGAGAGATTTGAACTCTATGTAGAGAGAGAGAGATAGAGAGATTTGAACTCGATCTATGTATGTATGTAGGTATGTATGTATGCATGCATGTATGTATGTGTCTGTTTGTCTGTCTGTCTGTCTATCAATTCGTCTCTCTGTCTGTCTATCGGTCTGTTTGTCTCTGTGTTTATCTGCCTGACCGTCTATCCGAATGTCTGTCTGTCAAGCAATAAATCTACTTCTCTATCTATTTACCTGTCTGTTTGTCTGTCTGTTTGCTTTCTATCTATCTATCTATCTATCTATCTATCTATCTATCTATCTATCTATCTATTAGCTGTTTCTTTTTTGTGGGTTTGTTTTTGTCTTTTTTACATACGTGGATGTAGCCGATACAGCCGAAACAAATCCATTTACTTTACAGATTCACGAATACGTACCGACTGTCATCCATATTCCTATTTAACGACCGATGCACCTGGACCCTACACATTATGTAATCCACTTTTTTTTTTCTTTCTTTCTTTCTTTTAATTTTGTTTATTTCTTTTCCCCCTTTCATATTAGATTCGGTCTGAACAACATTTTTGTTTCGAAATACAGTAAATCCGCGCACAGGATATGACCATATTCATGTTTTTTACTGTTTCGTTCCAATATCGCTCCCTCCAATATCTATCCTGTTCTTTCCTTTTCTTTCTTTCTTTCTTTCTTTCTTTCTTTCTTTCTTTCTTCGTGTGTGTGTGTGTGTGTGTGTGTGTGTGTGTGTGTGTGTGTGTGTGTGTGTGTGTGTGTGTCCTCTTTATTCATTTCTCCTTTTCTCTTTCTCTTTTTCTCTCTCTCTCTCTCTTCTAATTCTTCCTGTTTTTTCCCCAGCGTTCCTTTTATGGCACCACCTGCAGTCTATACAACTTATTTCCTTTGCAAAAAAAATCCACGTGTCCAGAATGATATTCATGAAAACATTCATAAACGCCTCCCTGCACCCCACCCCACCCTCCCCTCACCCAGCTACCCGACACTACTACCACCCCCCCCCACCCCCCCACCCCCTCCCACCCCCTGTCCCCTCCCTCACCCTCAGGCTTCCCTTTTCATTCACAGCGAACGAACGAACGAATACTGCGCGCGCACCCTCAGTCTATATTTAGACACTTAATTAACTGTAACAGAGTCTGAGGGGACGCGACGCAAAAAGCGTAATGAATGATTCATGACAGTACGTCCATTGGTCTTCATCACTCATTAAAGGCGGGCTATAATGAGTTCTCCAGTGATTAGGTTCGTGGTAGCGGTGTGGGTTTCCTCGTCGACTGATATTTATTATTTGCACGATCGGTGCTATTCAAGGAAAGGGTTACAAAGTGGAGTCTTCTTTTATTCTGTCGCCTGATCCTTTTCTCTTGCCTCACCAGATCCATTCACTTGTTAAGATTCCAGAAAGCCGTACCACCCCTGGCTGACTCCATGTGTTTTTTTCCACCCTTTTTTTTCTTTCTTTTTATACAAATTATTTTTAGTCTATTATAATGTTAACTGGGCTGCTCTTCCTCTGGTTATTTAGTGTGATTGTAGAACTGAAGGGTGACTGGCTGGCCTATTCGTGGCGTTTGGTTGGGTATAACTATGCTTCTTCGTTAAAAAAAAAAAAAAAAAAAAAAAAAAAAACTTGACGTGGTATTAGATGGCTGAAAAACACGGTCATCCAGGAGCGGCGTCCAGGGAGACTGGTAGGCATAAATTCACATCATAATCCGGTTTTGTGTGTCTGCGAGAAGCCATGAACGAAAGCAGTGATGATGATGATGATGATATGATGATACTCATGGTGAAAAGCAACAAAAACAACAACAGCAACAACAACAACGATACTCATCATCATCATCATCATCATCATCATCATCATCATCATCATCATCATCATCATCAAAATCATCATCATCATCATCAATGTCATTGTCATTGGCATCGCCATCATCATCAATATGATTGTGTTTATACAGCGGCTTAAAGAATATTATTTTGTTTGAACACCGTTCTACAGTACGATAGTTCGATCATCCATCAAAAACATGCAAATAAGTCCAGCTACGTGAGAAACATCACAACCGATGACAAGGACATCGCCTGGCCACATCAAAGTGAGAAACATCACAACCCATGACAAGGACATCGCCTGGTCACATCAAAGTGAGAAACATCACAACCCATGACAAGGACATCGCCTGGTCACATCAAATTGAGAAACATCACAACCCATGACAAGGATATCGCCTGGTCACATCAACCCATGACAAGGACATCGCCTGGTCACATCAAAGTGAGACACATCACAGCCCATGACAAGGACATCGCCTGATCACATCAACCCATGACAAGGACATCGCCTGGTCACATCAACCCATGACAAGGACATCGCCTGGTCACATCAACCCATGACAAGGACATCGCCTGGTCACATCAACCCATGACAAGGACATCGCCTGGTCACATCAACCCATGACAAGGACATCGCCTGGTCACATCAACCCATGACAAGGACATCGCCTGGTCACATCAACCCATGACAAGGACATCGCCTGGTCACATCAACCCATGACAAGGACATCGCCTGGTCACATCAACCCATGACAAGGACATCGCCTGGTCACATCAACCCATGACAAGGACATCGCCTGGTCACATCAAAGTGAGACACATCACAGCCCATGACAAGGACATCGCCTGGTCACATCAAAGTGAGACACATCACAGCCAATGACAAGGACATCGCCTGGTCACATCAAATTGAGACACATCACAGCCCATGACAAGGACATCGCCTGGTCACATCAAAGTGAGAAACATCACAACCCATGACAAGGACATCGCCTGGCCACATCAACCCATGACAAGGACATCGCCTGGCCACATCAAAGTGAGACACATCACAACCCATGACAAGGACATCGCCTGGTCACATCAACCCATGACAAGGACATCGCCTGGTCAATCAAAGTGAGAAACATCACAACCCATGACAAGGACATCGCCTGGTCACATCAAATTGAGAAACATCACAACCCACGACAAGGACATTGCCTGGTCACATCAACTCATGAAAAGGACATCGCCTGGTAAATCAAAGTGAGAAACATCACAACCCATAACAAGGACATCGCCTGGTCACATCAAAGTGAAAAGCATCACAACCCATGACAAGGACATCGCCTGGTCACATCAAATTGAGAAACATCACAACCCACGACAAGGACATTGCCTGGTCACATCAACTCATGAAAAGGACATCGCCTGGTAAATCAAAGTGAGAAACATCACAACCCATAACAAGGACATCGCCTGGTCACATCAAAGTGAAAAGCATCACAACCCATGACAAGGACATCGCCTGGTCACATCAAATTGAGAAACATCACAACCCACGACAAGGACATTGCCTGGTCACATCAACTCATGAAAAGGACATCGCCTGGTAAATCAAAGTGAGAAACATCACAACCCATAACAAGGACATCGCCTGGTCACATCAAAGTGAAAAGCATCACAACCCATGACAAGGACATCGCCTGGTCACATCAAATTGAGAAACATCACAACCCACGACAAGGACATTGCCTGGTCACATCAACCCATGACAAGGACATCGCCTGGTCACATCAAAGTGAGAAACATCACAACCCATGACAAGGACACCGCCTGGTCAATCAAAGTGAGACACATCACAACCCATAATAAGGACATCGCCTGGTCACATCAAATTGAGACACATCACAACCCATGACAAGGACATCGCCTGGTCACATCAAAGTGAGACACATCACAACCCATGACAAGGACATCGCCTTGTCACATCAACCCATGACAAGGACATCGCCTGGTCACATCAAAGTGAGAAACATCACAGCCCATGACAAGGACATCGCCTGGTCACATCAACCCATGACAAGGACATCGCCTGGTCACATCAAAGTGAGAAACATCACAGCCCATGACAAGGACATCGCCTGGTCACATCAAAGTGAAAAACATCACAACCCATGACAAGGACATCGCCTGGTCACATCAAAGTGAGAAAAATCAAACCCATGACAAGGACATCGCCGGGTCACATCAAAGCGACAAAAATTACAGCCGATGACAACGAGAAACATCACAACAGGACATGGATCTAGTCCAGGCAGTCCAGAGACGAGCAGCCAGATTTGTGCTGAGACGCTACCGAAACACCTCGAGCGTATCAGCAATGCTACAAGACCTTGGATGGTCCTCCCTGCAACAACGCAGCCAGAATGACCATGCTGTATAAAATCAAGCATAATTATGTAAGCATAGATTCACTGAAAGAAAAACTGGTACCACCACCACCACCACCACCACGACAGCAATGCACCCCCACTGAGCAACGGGAGCAAATCTTCTGCAACACAGGCTGGTTTCCTCCCACGTACCATCCGGGATTGGAACGCCTTACCCCAGAGAGCTGTGGAGGCCAGCTCAGTTGACACCTTTGTGGATGGTCTCCAGGATATAAATACAAGAATATACTTTTTTTTCTTTTTTTTTTTTTTGAAGAAACCTATGTAGACCTAAATGTAT
>JAAQRG010034511.1:0-10851 GCA_011634625.1 Babylonia areolata
CATTGTGCACACACAGGAACAAACACATCGTCATATTTCATATATGGAAAAAAGGTATTTGTTTATTTATTTATGAATTAATGTAATGATGAATACATTTATTTGTTCATGCACCTTTTTTTCCCTCCTCAAGGCCTGACTAAGTGCATTGGGTTATGCTGCTGGTCAGGCATCTGATTAGATGTGGTGTAATGCATATGGATTTGTCCAAATGCAGTGATGCCTCCTTGAGTAATGGAATTAAACTGAACTTTGTCAGCTAAACGATGTCTCTCTCTCTCTCTCTCTCTCTCTCTCTCTCTCTCTCTCACACACACACACACTCACAAACAAACAAACAAAACACACACATGCACAAACACATACAGAGAAACAAGCAAACAAATACACACACGAACACACACACACACACACACACACACACACAGATTTTCAGATGACGGATGTTCTATGCACAGTGATGGTGTGAGTGACGTTTTCATCAGGCACAGTAGTTGATGATGTTCCTTGTTGCCTCCACTTCTTGGTGTCAGTCACGTGACCTCTCGTCCCCTCCTCCTCTGGCTTCATGGGAACAGGGATCGCTTTGAAATCATGGGGATTTTTTTCCATCAAAAAGTTTGAAATAAAATGATGTGTGAAAATATACAACCTGTTTTTGTTACCCATTTGTATTGGAATGTGAGAGGTGTGGTGAGTGGTCACTGTAACTAGGCTGGCACACACTCTGTGACAAAGCAAGCACGTTGCAGTTTTGAGAAGAACTGCTGCAGCAACGTTGTCGAGTCTGGCAAAAACAGGAAGGCAGCAGCAGCAATTCCCAAAGAGTCCGGGCATTTCCCTGCCATCACTGCAGACGTTTGTGCACATCCAAACTGGGGCTCTGTAGCCATCAGCCAGACCACACCAAACAAGACTGAGAAGCACATAGACATAGATGTCACCATTGGACACAGTAGACTGTCAAGACATAGATGTCACCACTGGACCCAGCAGACTGCCAAGACATAGATGTCACCACTGGACACGGCAGACTGCCAAGACAAAAATGTCACCACTGGACACAGCAGTCTACCAAGACATAGATGTCACCATTGGACACAGCAGACTGCCAAGACATAGATGTCACCACTGGACACAGCAGACTGTCAAGACATAGATGTCACCACTGGACCCAGCAGACTGCCAAGACATAGATGTCACCACTGGACCCAGCAGACTGCCAAGACATAGATGTCACCACTGGACCCAGCAGACTGTCAAGACATAGATGTCACCATTGGACACAGCAGACTGCCAAGACATAGATGTCACCACTGGACCCAGCAGACTGTCAAGACATAGATGTCACCACTGGACACAGCAGACTGCCAAGACATAGATGTCACCACTGGATGTCACCATTAGACACAGCAGACTGTCAAGACATAGATGTCACCACTGGACACAGCAGTCTACCAAGACATAGATGTCACCACTGGACCCAGCAGACTGTCAAGACATAGATGTCACCACTGGACACAGCAGACTGCCAAGACATAGATGTCACCACTGGATGTCACCATTAGACACAGCAGACTGTCAAGACATAGATGTCACCACTGGACACAGCAGTCTACCAAGACATAGATGTCACCACTGGACCCAGCAGACTGTCAAGACATAGATGTCACCACTGGACACAGCAGACTGCCAAGACATAGATGTCACCACTGGATGTCACCATTAGACACAGCAGACTGTCAAGACATAGATGTCACCACTGGACACAGCAGTCTACCAAGACATAGATGTCACCACTGGACCCAGCAGACTGTCAAGACATAGATGTCACCACTGGACACAGCAGACTGCCAAGACATAGATGTCACCACTGGATGTCACCATTAGACACAGCAGACTGTCAAGACATAGATGTCACCACTGGACACAGCAGTCTACCAAGACATAGATGTCACCACTGGACCCAGCAGACTGTCAAGACATAGATGTCACCACTGGACACAGCAGACTGCCAAGACATAGATGTCACCACTGGATGTCACCATTAGACACAGCAGACTGCCAAGACATAGATGTCACCACTGGACACAGCAGTCTACCAAGACATAGATGTCACCACTGGACACAGCAGTCTACCAAGACATAGATGTCACCACTGGACACAGCAGACTGCCAAGACATAGATGTCACCACTGGACACGGCAGTACCAAGAAGATATCTGTGTTGATGGCAGTGTGCCAGAGTTGGTTAGGCAATGGACTTCTGATCCAGCGTTACCACTGGCCAGGGTTTGAGGCCCGAATTCAGCATGGTGTTGTGTCCTTGGGAAAGGCTCTTCAGTCCACCCAGGTGTGAACGGCTACCTGACAGGTTGGGGAAGGTGACAGTGGTGGAGGGAGAGGACTGGGCCCCACCTTCCTGTGTTGAGCCCTGGACATCAAGGATACGAACTCACTGCCCCCCCCCCACAGTGAAAGCTGAGTGACCTGTAGATATGGACATGGTGAATACGAACTCACTGCCCCACACACAGTGAAAGGCTATCAGACCTGTTACTCTGGACACAGTTCATAGGAACTCACTGCCCCCCACACAGTGAAAGCTGAGAGACCTGTAGATATGGACATCAAGGATACGAACTTACTGCCCCCCACACAGTGAAAGGCTATCTGACATGTAACCATGGACAGTGGATATGAACTCACTGCCTCACACAGAGTGAAAGGCTATCTGACATGTAACCATGGACAGTGGATATGAACTCACTGCCTCACACAGAGTGAAAGGCTATCTGACATGTAACCATGGACACAGAGGATATGAACTCACTGCCCCCCACACAGTGAAAGGCTATCATACATGTAACCATGGACACAGTGGATACGAACTCACTGCCCCACACACAGTGAAAGGCTATCAGACCTGTTACTCTGGACACAGTTCATAGGAACTCACTGCCCCACACACAGTGAAAGTCTATCAGACCTGTTACTCTGGACACAGTGGATACGAACTCACTGCCCCCCACACAGTGAAAGGCTATCTGACATGTAACCATGGACACAGTGGATATGAACTCACTACCCCAAAGGCAATGAAAGGCTAAGACTTGTAACCCTGGACACAGTTCACACGAACTCACTGCCCATAAAACGCAGTGAAAGGCTATCGATCAGACCTGTAACCTTTTAACCCTTTACCCTACAATGTGTGCAGAGAATGCAGTGGTGTGGTTGGTGTCTGAATTTATCATGGTAACCTCCCTGCTTTTCGTCACCCTCACTCATAGTTTGTGCTGGATTGTATTGTATTGTATTGTATTACTCTTTTTTCATAGCAGATTTCTCGTGTGAAGTTCTGGCTGTTCTCCCCAGGAAGAGCCTGTCACTACAGTGCAACGCCGCTCATTTATATTTTTTCTGTCTGGAAGTTTATTTGTTTTCCTATCAAAGACGATTTTTCTACAGAATTTAGCAATGAACAACCCTTTCGTTGCTGTGGGTTCTTTTATGTACACAAAGTGCAAACTGTGCACGGGACCTCGGTTTATTTCATCTGAATGACCAGTTCCCAGACCACCACTCAAAGTGAAGTAGATGGGAAGAAAATACTGCCCAATGTGGGATTCGATCCCATGCGCTCAGATTCCGCCACTTCCTGGTGGATGTGTTACTGCAAGGCCAACACTGCACACAATGGCTGCAGTCTGATCGGATTCCGCCACTTCCTGCCTGGTGGATGTGTCAAGGCCAACACTGCACACAATGGCTGCAGTCTGATCGGATTCCGCCACTTCCTGCCTGGTGGATGTGTCAAGGCCAGCACTGCACACAATGGCTGCAGTCTGATCGGATTCCGCCACTTCTGCCTGGTGGATGTGTCAGGCCAGCACTGCACACGTGGCTGCAGTCACGGTCAGTTCCGCCACTTCCTGGATATTGTCAAGGCCAACACTGCACACAATGGCTGCAGTCTGATCGGATTCCGCCACTTCCTGCCTGGTGGATGTGTCAAGGCCAGCACTGCACACAATGGCTGCAGTCTGATCGGATTCCGCCACTTCCTGCCTGGTGGATGTGTCAAGGCCAACACTGCACACAATGGCTGCAGTCTGATCGGATTCCGCCACTTCCTGGTGGATGTGTCAAGGCCAGCACTGCACACAATGGCTGCAGTCTGATCGGATTCCGCCACTTCCTGGTGGATGTGTCAAGGCCAGCACTGCACACAATGGCTGCAGTCTGATCGGATTCCGCCACTTCCTGGTGGATGTGTCAAGGCCAACACTGCACACAATGGCTGCAGTCTGATCGGATTCCGCCACTTCCTGGTGGATGTGTCAAGGCCAGCACTGCACACAATGGCTGCAGTCTGATCAGATCATGGTTACCTCTAGGCTTTTCTTTACACTCACTCCTACAAGCCCATGTGCACACTGCATACATTGCCACACATCACCACCACCTTTGGCACACAAGCATATTCGCATTCACACACAGCACTCACACGGTCATAAATCATAAATATATATATATATATATGTGTGTGTGTGTGTGTGTGTGTGTGTGTGTGTGTGTGTGTGTGTGTGTGCATACATGCACACATACATAGGGAGAAACAGAGAGATCTGTTAATCTGCTTGATATCACGGACTAATTTGCTTTGCTCCAATGCGGCATTCACGACAGTCTCCTTTAAAAAAATCAAGAAAATCCAGAACTGTACTGCAGGGCAAGTATTTACATCTTGACAAGTTCACACACACACATAACAGTGATACAATACAACAGTCCTACAACACAATAGTGATACAACACTGTAGTCCCACAATACAGTTGTATGCTTAAAACAATCCAGTTGTCCCACAGTTTTATGATGATGATGATAATGATGATGATAATTGTCGTGGTTGTTGTTATGAGCATTCACGCTCAATCTCAAAAAAAAAAAAAAAAAAAAGCCCTAGGCGTTTACAAATAAAACAAAAAACCCCACGTAAATACCAAAAAGAAAAGACTGAACACAAGATACCAAACACTGATGAATTATTCACACACACACACACACACACAAACATATGCGCACACGCACACACACGTGATAGTACACAATCACAAACAATACACTATCAAAAATACAATTGTAATACAACAGTCCCACAATGCAATGCACAGTGCTGTAGAATACTCTTCACGGGCCTACAATACGTCAGCATCACTAGGCTTTTGTAATCGTTCCCAAGTTTGTTCCTTATGTAAGTACCCATCGCCACATCCTCTTCCTGAACGCCTCAAACTCAAGTTTTTAAAGCTCTATGCAGTCCATAAAAAGTATGGAACCAAAGAGGGTAAGCTGCCACGTTTAGTCAAATTCCAAGGACCCGAAAAACCGAATTTAGCGTGCGATCTTCACACTGAAAAAAAAAAAATCGCGTTACCTTTTTTGTCATTGTGTAATTTCATAGACGCGAATTTCCCATGGACTTCGCTTTTCACATGCGAATTTTGTCAATATTAATTTTGGGCAGATCCCTTCTCGACTGAGATATTGTTCGATGAGATTCTCTTATACCAAGTCCATTGCCTGTGTGCAAACGGCTTCATTGCTAACAAGTGCATGTGATTCTTTACGAGATGTCCATCAAGACCAATTTCTAGATCAGGTTGTTGAAAGCAACATGTTGCTGTGGGCTTCAGAATGTTGTTCACTCCGAATCGACGCTCCCTCCTCTCTGCTCCACATGTCTTCTCCCATAACAAGACTTCGTCATTTTCTCGGTTTCGACACAGACTGCTTGTTTCAATTGTTTTGGTACCATGATTTCAATCAAATCTGGCGGTTTTTTGTGTCTATTGGTGGACTCTGTATTCTTCGCATGCAAATTTCGCACATTTTTATTTCGGGTTCATGAAACTTCTCTTTTAGAATGACAGCGAACGACAGCGTCACAAACCTGACACAGGATGGCGTCATTTTTGTCATAAGTTACGCAATGAGTTCGTGACACCTTTCAACAGTTTGTACTGTGATGTGTCTGATTTTTCTGTTCCTTGGCAGGTCTTTTGGTTCCAGATATTTGGAAAAAAAACAAACAAGGTGATTTGTTGTAGTCGTTGTATAGGGACTGGTTTAAAAGTCCGAGGCTTACGGTTTATGATAATGACATTTTCTCTGGCTTCCAGAAGATGAGTTCAAAGAGTTCCAGAGGTTTGAAAAAAACTTTCGAAGTTGTCAAGCAACTGTTCTTTCATTTATTCTTTTCGCTTTCATTATTTTCTCATTAGTTCTACACCTATTCCGAATTACAATATAAGACTGGTGCTCGTGCATGAATGCCCAGTGCATCATGTGTGTACATGTGTGTATTGACAAGTCCATGTCGGCTACCCATCCAGAAGAAGAAGAAGATTGTGTGTGCGCGCGTGCGTGCGTGTGTGTGTGTGTGTGTATGTGCCAGCACAGTTGCGCGCGCGCGCGTGTGTGTTGGCTTTATCTTAAAAATATATTTTTGCATCAAAAACGTTTTCGGTTTATGGTGTGTTAATTCGTATTTGCCTTGGTGTGTTTGTGTATTTTTTCTTCTCATGCTTCTTGTACCGTTGTGTGCTACTGAGCACTATTGTATGTTACTGCGTCATGGCAGACGCTGTATTGTGAGTTTGCACCAAACACGATGTGACGATGACGACGATAATGAGGATAATGATGATGACAACGACAACGATGATGATGACGATGATAGTGATGATGATGGAGGCGGTGATGATGATGACGATGATGATGGTGATGATGATGATGATAGTGGAGATGACGATAATGATGGTGTTGATGATGATGGTACTTGTGGCGTTGATGATGGTGATGATGATGATGATAGTGGTGATGACGATAATGATGGTGTTGATGATGATGGTACTGATGGCATTGATGATGGAGATGATGATGATGGTTACCATGGCGACGACGATGATGAAATATTGACAGCCAGGCAGCGTGAGGGGCTGGAGGTGCATCACTATCAGCCATGAAGCAGAAACCCGCGCCATCGTCTCCTGCGTCCACGGAACCCACTGCCGTCACTCTGCACAGACTGCTGTCCGAAAAGGTGAGGGGTGGGGGGGTGGGGGCAGGATACGTCAATATCTTCCACACTATAACAGGTTATGTCTGTTGGTTGTGATCGATATCTTCAATATTGTAGGATCTTATGGCTGTTGTATTGCTATGCCTATTCTTTGATCAACATCTTCTATACTGTAGCATGTTATGTCTTGGTGGTTATCGACATCTTCTATACTGTAGCATGTTATATCTGTTGGTGGTTATCGACATCTTCTATACTGTAGCATGTTATGTCTTGGTGGTTATCGACATCTTCTATACTGTAGCATGTTATATCTGTTGGTGGTTATCGACATCTTCTATACTGTAGCATGTTATGTCTTGGTGGTTATCGACATCTTCACTGTGATCGAAATCTTCTATACTGTTGCATCTTGTGTCTGTTGTATTGTTATGTCAGTTGTTTGATCTGCATCTTCCACATTGTAGCATGTTCATACCTGTGGTGTTCATGTTATGTCTGTTGGCTGGGATCAACATCTTCCATAGCATGTTCATACCTGTGGTGTTCATGTTATGTCTGTTGGCTGGGATCGACATCTTCCACTTTGTAGCATGTTCATACCTGTGGTGTTCATGTTATGGCTGTTGGCTGGGATCGACATCTTCCACTTTGTAGCATGTTCATACCTGTGGTGTTCATGTTATGTCTGTTGGCTGGGATCGACATCTTCCACTTTGTAGCATGTTCATACCTGTGGTGTTCATGTTATGTCTGTTGGCTGGGATCAACATCTTCCACATTGTAGCATGTTCATACCTGTGGTGTTCATGTTATGTCTGTTGGCTGGGATCGACATCTTCCACATTGTAGCATGTTCATACCTGTGGTGTTCATGTTATGTCTGTTGGCTGGGATCAACATCTTCCACATTGTAGCATGTTCATACCTGTGGTGTTCATGTTATGTCTGTTGGCTGGGATCGACATCTTCCACATTGTAGCATGTTCATACCTGTGGTGTTCATGTTATGTCTGTTGGCTGGGATCGACATCTTCCATAGCATGTTCATACCTGTGGTGTTCATGTTATGTCTGTTGGCTGGGATCAACATCTTCCATAGCATGTTCATACCTGTGGTGTTCATGTTATGTCTGTTGGCTGGGATCAACATCTTCCACATTGTAGCATGTTCTTACCTGTGGTGTTCATGTTATGTCTGTTGGCTGGGATCGACATCTTCCACATTGTAGCATGTTCTTACCTGTGGTGTTCATGTTATGTCTGTTGTATTATGTTTTTTCTGGTGTACTAATGTTCTGTCTGTTATAAATGTGACACAGCACGCGAAGACCCGGTTAAAGCTATTCTTAGCTACGCACAAAAACATGTCATTAGGGTCATAATGAAAATCGATATTTTTCAAATACAAATTTCGCATCTTTGGAGTCTGATCTTTGCTATCAGTGAATATTTTAGCATAAAACTGCCTGAAACTGTAGTATTGAAAAACAAATGTTTTCAAGTGCATACACTATTGATACTGCTGCACATATTCGTCACTTAAGTTGTTAGTTTCAGTTTATTTGACTACAGGCTTTTCTGAAATTACGTCAGCCGATAATGTGGCAATACACTTAATAACTGCAGTTTGTAAACGTTATTTTGATCTGGGATCTAAAAGTAGTAAAACCAAACTTCAAAAGATTCATCAGCATTTCAGGAAATGTCTTTTGTTCAAACATAAATACAGCCTTTGTCTCTCATTTGGAATTCACTGTCGCTGTGGACTGCTCTCGTGGCATGATGCCACTCTTCCACTCGTCATTTCTGGACTTCGTTTGAGTGCAGAAACAAAATATGAATTTTCCCGTGCATTTTTTTTCTTTTTCAAATTTATGGTTTGTTTAATTCTGAATCTTTTGACACCACATACATGTTCAAGATAATTCTTGTTCTAAAGTTCCAAGCAGACAAATGTATATTGTTTGTTTTTTTGTTTTGTTTTTTTCATTGAGCTGATTTTTCCAATCGTTCTTTTCAGGCACACAAACTTTGAAAAGAAGAAGAAGAAGAGGAAGAAGAAGAGGTAGGAGAAGAGGTAGAAGCAGAAGAAAAAGAAGAGGTAGAAGAAGAAGAAGAAGAGGAAGAAGAAGAAGCTAGGACAGAGACCAGTTCAGTTTTTTGTATGTTAATCTGTGATTTCTAAGCTTTCTGAAAGTACATATGTGTATATATAGCCAGGTTTTAGCGAGGTGCGCCACATATGTCTGTTATATGTTGTCTCCCTGCTGTATGTTGTCTCTCTCTGTGGGTCCCTTGCAGGGCCTGCAGCCTCGTTATGCCAAAGACCAGGAGCCTTTACCAGAGCAAACGGTGGTCCGTGAGCGATTTGCCAACAGGCGGGATTTCATCACGACCTTCATCGCTTTTGTCATCGGGCCCAGCAACCTCTGGAGGTTCCCTTACTTGGTCTTCAAGAACGGAGGGGGTCAGTGGGTGGTGGTGTGTGTGTCAGTCGGACAGTTCCATTCCTGGCTGCTTTGTTTTGCTGGACTGATTCACATGTTCTCTTCAACTCTGACAGACATGTTCACTCACTTTCTTGTGATTGCTCACGCACACACAGATGCAAACTCAGACACCCACCCACAGACAGACAGATGGACAGACAGATGGACAGACAGACAGACAGACAGACAGACACACACACACACACACACACACACACACACACACACACACAGGTGGACGCACACAAACACTCACACACACACATACAGATACAGACGCGCGCGCGCGCGCGCTCACACACACACACACAGTGGCACGTGAGCGCACATAAACAGATACACACACACACACACACACACACACACACACACACACACACACACACACACACACTTTATAGATTGCTGTAAAGACACCTCTCTTCCCCGCGTTTTATGCTGTATTCTTTTGACTTGTGAAGGCCTTGGGTCATTCTGTTCTTTAGACTTGTGAGGATGGACCTTGGGTCATTCTGTTCTATAGACTTGTGAGGATGGACCTTGGGTCATTCTGTTCTATAGACTTGTGAGGATGGACCTTGGGTCATTCTGTTCTTTAGACTTGTGAGGATGGACCTTGGGTCATTCTGTTCTTTAGACTTGTGAGGATGGACCTTGGGTCATTCTGTTCTATAGACTTGTGAGGATGGACCTTGGGTCATTCTGTTCTATAGACTTGTGAGGATGGACCTTGGGTCATTCTGTTCTTTAGACTTGTGAGGATGGACCTTGGGTCATTCTGTTCTTTAGACTTGTGAGGATGGACCTTGGGTCATTCTGTTCTATAGACTTGTGAGGATGGACCTTGGGTCATTCTGTTCTATAGACTTGTGAGGATGGACCTTGGGTCATTCTGTTCTTTAGACTTGTGAGGATGGACCTTGGGTCATTCTGTTCTTTAGACTTGTGAAGGCCTTGGGTCATTCTGTTCTTTTTACTTGTGAGGATGGACCTTGAGTCATTGGTTCTTTTGAACAATCCTTCCCTTCCTCATCCCTTCCTTGTCGTCCACCCATCAGCGTTGGGTTACGCTGCTGGTCAGGCATCTGTTTGGCAGATGTGGTGAATAGATTTGTCCGAACGTAGTGACGCCTCCTTGAGCTACTGATACTGATACCACCCACCCACCCCTCCCCTGTCGTCCACCCACACTTTCCCTGTCGTCCACCCACCCACCCCTCCCCTGTCGTCCACCCACACCTTCCCTGTCGTCCACCCACCCCTCCCCTGTC
>JAAQRG010034512.1:0-10817 GCA_011634625.1 Babylonia areolata
TGGCTCAGTGGTTAAAACGTCTGCCAGAAAAGGTGACTCAGTTCTGAAGTGGCGACCACCCTGGAGGTGCGGGTTCGAACCTGCTGAGGACCAGGAGAAAAAAAAAAGGCGGCAATGCAAAGGCATCCAGGAGTCATGACCTGGGTGCGGCCCGGCCCCCTTGCAGTGTAAGGAGTTAAGGGCCGAAACACTTGACTGAGAGGGGCTTCTTCTCTGAAGACCTTGTACTGTCCAGCTCTCCCTAGAGTTTCTTATCACCAAATGATACAAAACACAAACTGACCAGCCCCGAAGGCGAAGAAGAAGCTCTTGTTGGGGAACCTGGTCAGCAGGGCGTTCACCCGCTGGGCCATGCGCTCGTTGCGCTTGTCGATCAGCTCCTGCTGGAAGTAGTCGTCGATGCGGCGGGCCGTCACTGCCTCTGCCGGGGGCATGCTGCTGTTCAGCAGGTAGGGCACCTGTCATCAACAACAGCGACAACAACAACAATAACAATCATGCCAACAATCATCATTCTGTTACCTGTTGACAGCAACAACAATCATCATTCTGTTACTCGTTGACAGCAACAACAATCATCATTCTGTTACCCGTTGACAGCAACAACAATCATCATTCTGTTACCCGTTGACAGCAACAACAATCATCATTATGTTACCCGTTGACAGCAACAACAATCATCATTCTGTTACTCGTTGACAGCAACAACAATCATCATTCTGTTACCCGTTGACAGCAACAACAATCATCATTATGTTCATAATGTTACCTGTTAACAGCGAGAACAATCATCATAATGTTACCCGTTGACAGCAACAACAATCATCATTATGTTCATAATGTTACCTGTTAACAGCGACAACAGTCATCATAATATTACCCGTTAACAGCAGCAACAATCATCATAATGTTACCCGTTGACAGCAACAACAATCATCATTATGTTCATAATGTTACCTGTTAACAGCGACAACAGTCATCATAATATTACCCGTTAACAGCAGCAACAATCATCATAATGTTACCCGTTGACAGCAACAACAATCATCATTATGTTCATAATGTTACCTGTTAACAGCGACAACAGTCATCATAATATTACCCGTTAACAGCAGCAACAATCATCATAATGTTACCCGTTGACAGCAACAACAATCATCATTATGTTCATAATGTTACCTGTTAACAGCGACAACAGTCATCATAATATTACCCGTTAACAGCAGGAACAATAATCATAATGTTACCCGTTGACAGCAACAACAATCATCATAATGTTACCCGTTAACAGCAACAACAATCATCATAATGTTACCCGTTGGCAGCAACAACAATCATCATTATGTTACCCGTTGACAGCAACAACAATCATCATTATGTTACCCGTTGACAGCAACAACAATCATCATTCTGTTACCCGTTGACAGCAACAACAATCATCATTCTGTTACCCGTTGACAGCAACAACAATCATCATTATGTTACCCGTTGACAGCAACAACAATCATCATTCTGTTACTCGTTGACAGCAACAACAATCATCATTCTGTTACCCGTTGACAGCAACAACAATCATCATTATGTTCATAATGTTACCTGTTAACAGCGAGAACAATCATCATAATGTTACCCGTTGACAGCAACAACAATCATCATTATGTTCATAATGTTACCTGTTAACAGCGACAACAGTCATCATAATATTACCCGTTAACAGCAGGAACAATAATCATAATGTTACCCGTTGACAGCAACAACAATCATCATAATGTTACCCGTTAACAGCAACAACAATCATCATAATGTTACCCGTTGGCAGCAACAACAATCATCATTATGTTACCCGTTGACAGCAACAACAATCATCATTATGTTACCCGTTGACAGCAACAACAATCATCATTCTGTTACCCGTTGACAGCAACAACAATCATCATTCTGTTACCCGTTGACAGCAACAACAATCATCATTATGTTACCCGTTGACAGCAACAACAATCATCATAATGTTACCCGTTGGCAGCAACAACAATCATCATTATGTTACCCGTTGGCAGCAACAACAATCATCATTATGTTCATAATGTTACCTGTTAACAGCAACAACAACAGCAACATTCATCATAACGGTGCTTGTCAACAACGACAACAATTATAATGCTACCTGTCAACAACAGCAACAATGAACAACAATAATGAACAGCAAAAACAACATTCATGATCACGGTGCTTGTCAACAACAACAACTATAATGTTGCCTATCAACAACGACAAAACAATCATAACGTTACCTGTCAACAACAACAATCATACATAACGTTACCTGTCAACAATAACAACAAGAGAGAGAGAGAGAGAGAGAGAGAGAGAGAGAGAGACAGAGAGAGAACAGACAGGCAGACAGATGCACACACACACACACACACACACACACACACACACACACACACACACACACACACACACAGAGAGAACTCAGAACGGTTTAATTATAAAAGCATCTGGCCCGTTACAATAGGGATGAGAATAGTTATGAACACAATGAAAACTTGTTGGTTACTATTATGTTCGCTTCACAATATCATCAATACAGCTTTCTCCTAAGTCTAAAGAGAGAGAGAAAGAGAGAGAGGGAGAGAGAGAGAGAGACAGTGGGGGGAAGAGAGAGAGAGAGAGAGAGAGAGAGAGACAGACAGACAGACAGACAGACAGAGAGGAACAGGCAGACAGACAGAGAGGAAGGGAGAGAAAGACAGAGAGAGATAACGATAACAATACAGATAACGATCTTTTATTCAGATTAAGGCCAAAGCCCCTTACTGAAGGGGGTCATACAAGAAAATAAATAAGGAAAATGACTTGACACGTCAAACCAACATCAAAATCAACCCAAAGTAGCTAAACAATACTCAACAGCATTCACAAAATAACAATTCGAAGTCTCTTCAACGCCTCATATAAATATATGGCCAAGTTTTGTTGAGTAAGCTCATGTTTTGACGACATGAGCAAATTAAATCTAAAAGCACAGGGATCTTTATAATATTTAGGTTGAATTAATCTTTGTCTGAGGTCTCTCAAAGCAGGGCAATGTAACAACAACAACAAAAAAAAAAAAAAAAAAGAAAAAAAAAAGGGATTCATCTTCCCTACCCTTGTTGCACAGTCGACACGTATATCTGAAACTGTGAACAACAATATTAGAAATACCAAATCTAAATTTTGTCAGTGCACTTTTTACATATCTGTTCATTTCCGTCCCAATATATAAGAGAGAGAGAGAGAGAGAGAGAGAGAGAGAGAGAGAGAGAGAGAGAGAAGAAGACGAAGAAGACGGAAGTGAACAAACGCCGAACACGATCTCGCGCCCATCAGAGCGGCCAAGGTAAACAACCCAACATGAACCCCAGCTACCTACCTCCTCTGACTCTGCACTGACTGCATTTCAAAAGACTGGTGGTGGTGATGGTGATGGTGGGGGGGAGGGGGGGGGGTCTTAAAAGCAAAACACATCATCAGCAACACCACGCATTCTGCACCACTCCGCCGCCCCCCACCCCACCCCCCACCCCTCCCTTCCCTTCCCCCCTCCTCCCCCACACACTGTCCTACATCCACCACCACCCACCCTCCTTTCTTTCTCTTCTTATTCCTCCTCCTCCTTCCTATCTCTCCCTCCTTTTTTCCACTCCCATGTTGTAGGTTCTTTTCTTAAGGTGGAGTCTGATTTTTTTTTTTTTTTTTTTTTTTTTACACGATAAGTAAGTTCTCGCTCAAAAAGTATGTATAGCTATAGGATTAAACTATCGTTATTTTGTTGTTGTTGTTGTTGTTGTTGTTTGCGATGCAGTAGCTTGTGAAGGCGGACTGCGGGGGACGGGATTAACTGGTGTGAGGATATTAGACAACAAAAACAAACAAATACGTTCACGTCTGCAAGATATTGGTTTGCCCCCCCTTTTTTTTTATACACGACAAAACAAAGCGGAAGAGAGTTACCAATGATGATGATGATGATGATGATGATAGTAACAACAAACAACAATAATGATAATAATGATGATGACATTATTACAGCAATGGTATTGATAATAACAATATGTATTTCTCGCACTCATGTTATTGCATCCCTATGTGATATTGAATAACAACTTCAGTCCGACGATGTCAACCTAAACGCACAACACACACACACACACACACACACACACACACACACACACACACACACACACAAACTCCCCCCACCCCTCCCACCACCACCCCAAGCACCCATAGTGTCGGAATAATCATCATCGACCATTCTTCACATCAGGTCGACAACAACAAAAATACAACACCAACAAAAAAAACAAAAAACAAACAAACAAACAAAAAATGATAGACATGACGTCACTTCAGACAGACAATGATGACGATGACGATGACGACGACTGACGACACGACATACCTGACGCGTGTTGCTGGTGATCATGATGCTATTGAGGTCCCCGCAGTTGTAATTACGTATAAGGTCCACGGTGGTGAATGGGGATCTCTCTCTTCCAGCACGTGTCACCTCGTGTTGGACCAGGGTCTGATTCAGGGCGAACACCACCTGAGGGGGAAAAAAACAACAACAAACAACACATGTACAGTTAGTTTGTTTGCTTTGTGTTTCTTTTTATCACAACAGATTTCTCTGTGTGAAATTCGGGCTGCTCTCCCCAGGGAGAGCGCGTCGCTACACTACAGCGCCACCCAATTTTTTTTTTTTTTTTTTTTTTTTTTTGCTGCATGCAGTTTTATTTGTTTTTCCTATCGAAGTGGATTTTTCTACACAATTTTGCCAGGAACAACCCTTTTGTTGCCGTGGGTTCTTTTACGTGCGCTGTGCATGCTGCACACGGGACCTCGGTTTATCGTCTCATCCGAATGACTAGCGTCCAGACCACCACTCAAGGTCTAGTGGAGGGGGTGAGAATATCGGCGGCTGAGCCGTGAATCGAACCAGCGCGTTCAGATTCTCTCGCTTCCTATGCGGACGCGTTACCTCTAGGCCATCACTAGTAGTTAGTAGTTGTTTTGTTTTGCTTTTTACTTCTTTGTTTTTTGTGCTTTTGTTTGTTTGGTTGTTGTTTTTTTTCAATTATTTTTCAGTTTCAGTTTCTCAAGGAGGCGTCACTGCGTTCGGACAATTCCATATACGCTACACCATATCTGCTAGGCAGGCAGATGCTTGACCAGCAGTCATAACCCAGCGCACTCAGTCAGGCCTTGTGTGCATGCTAGCTACCCATCCGTCAGAGTGGATTTCTTCTGCACGTCTTTTGCCAGAGGACAAAACACTCTCGTTGCCATGGTTTTCTTTTGTCAGTACGTCAAGTGCGTGCTGCACACGGGACCCCCGGGTTTATCGTCTCATTCGGAAGACTTAGACGACGGGCGCAATAGCCGAGTGGTTGAAGCGTTGGACTGTCAATCTGAGGGTCCCGGGTTCGAATCACGGTGACAGCGCCTGGTGGGTAAAGGGTGGATATTTTTACGATCTCCCAGGTCAACATATGTGCAGACCTGCTAGTGCCTGAACCCCTTCGTGTGTATATGCAAGCAGAAGATCAAATACGCACGTTAAAGATCCTGTAATCCATGTCAGCGTTCGGTGGGTTATGGAAACAAGAACATACCCAGCATGCACACCCCCGAAAACGGAGAATGGCTGCCTACATGGCGGGGTAAAAAAAAACGGTCATACACGTAAAAGCCCACTCGTGTGCATACGAGTGAACGCAGAAGAAGAAGAAGAAGAAGGAAGACTTAGACGCTCAGTTTGATTTTCCAGTCAAACTTGGGAGAAAGGGCGAGAGCGGGATTCGAACCCACGCCCTCACGGACTCACTATATTGGCAACTGAGCGTCTTAACCATTCTGCCACCTTCCTTTAAAAAAACCAAGACATAACAGAAATGAGTGAATGAATACCCGCTGTTCTGCTTATATCATTTTTTTTTTTAATGTAAACTGGGCACAGTAACATTAATACTAAATTGAATCAATGTATGAACAGAATATTTTAAAATTATGTTATTACTATAAGTTAACTGAAACTGTGCTTTCTAATATCGCACAGAACAACATTTGAATGAATAATTTACTGTTCTACTAATATTCTTGATGTGGAATGACATATTCAAAACAATATATTGCTGTAACTTACCAGTGTATAATATTATACTTTATCTGCAAACTTTTGTCTGAATGAAAAAAAAAGGTTGTAAAAAAAACAACAACAAAAAACCAACAAAAAACACCACAGAAATAATGTCCAACCATTCTACTTTCATTCGAAGTTGCTGAATCCCTGTTACACAGTCCACCAGGAGTGTTTGTTTCCATGAAACGATCTACAAACAGTTATTTCTGTAATTGTTGTTGTTGTTAATTACTGTTGCAACACTGATAACTACCGACTGGATGATTTCATTCTTCTTTTTTTTTCTTTTTTTCTTTTTGGATCTTTTTCCCTGTTTATCTCCCTTTATCCATCACCACCACCCCAACATCACACCCATCCCACCCTCCCCCCACTCCCCCCACACACACATGGCAAGTCTAATATCACATAAAGTGATAAGACGTTATATATATATATATATATTTTTTTTTTTTTAAAGAAAAAAGAAAAGAAAGAACATACAGGAAATAAGAGTTTGTTTCTTGAGTTGTTTTTTTTTTTTTTTCTCACTTGTCAGGATCTGTGTGGCATTGGTCATTAAAGACAAAGCAGAAAGTACATGCGCATGAATGAATGAAAGAACGAAAGAAAGAAATAAAGAAAGAAAGGAAGGAAAGGAGAGACAGCGAAGGGGGGAGAGAGGGAGAAGGAGAGGCAGGGGGTAATTAACAATGAACTAATGTTTTATTGAGGGTAAACTGGATAAGCTGAAAACTTCTTTACACCATGTAACTCACTCACACACACACACACACACACACACACAGGCCGCGCACATACGCAACAGCTTACGCACGCATGCATACACGGGATAATATGCACAAATACTTCTGAGCTCTTTTCCCTGTTCACACATTGTCAGAGAGCAAATGAAAAATGTTATTGTGTAGAAGCTCTCACAAGAAGCTCAAACAAAACACGGCATACAAGAATTGTTTATAATTAAACAGAGAGAGAGAGAGATGGGAGGGGGAGGGAGAGATACCTAGAAAGAGACAGAAACAACAACATTAAGAATATTTCTTCTTCTTCTTCTTTTTCCTCTCCTTTTAATCAGAATAACTTCAATGATTCGTAAATCTTAGGACTAAACTCAACGACAGGGCTGTAATCTACGCTCGCTTCCTTTCACAAAAGATCCTGGAGCCAAAGACAGAAGCAAGAGCATAAAGAATACAATCCCCCCACCCACAACCCCTCTTTTAATCGGAATAATTACAATGATTCGTAAACTAATGAATGAATGAATTTTCTTTAATGAGGGAAGTGGAATAAGCAAGGACATGCTTTTTTTTTTCCATCCAGCCCTCAGGGCAAAGAAATTCAACAAGAAAACAAACAAAACAAACAAACAAGCAAAAAAAATGATGATGATGATGATGATGATGATAATAATATAAAAATAAAAATAACCGATCAAAATAAGACTTAACGACAAGGCTGCAGTCTACGCTTCCTTTCATAAAAAAAAAAAAAAAAATCCTGGAGCCAAACATGCCTTACGTACTCAAATCCCCCTGCCTCCCTCTCTCCTCCCCCTCGCTCTCCCCATCCCCCACCTTTTTTTTTTCTTCTTCCTCATTCTTGTGCTTTTCCCTGTCTCGCTTTTTGTTTTTCTTCCCTTTCTCATTTCTTTCTTTTTCAATCTCTCTCTCACACACACACACACACACGCACACCCCTTCCTCCGCCCGTCCCTCCCCTCCCTTCCCACGACACCTCCTCTATTCTTCTTCCCAATCCCCATCCTCCGGATCACACAGTTGAAGAAACGACGATCAGTGAGGCCAAATGAAACGTCATGAACCGCTGACTGATGAGAGGTGAATGGCGGCAAGATACTGCTGTGACCGTCACTGTTGTCTGGGATTACATGTCACTGCCCCACGGTACTTTGTGTGTGTGTGTGTGTGTGTGTGTGTTGTGTGTGTGTGTGTGTGTGTGTTGTGTGTGTGTGTGTGTGTGTGTGTGTGTGTGTGTTGTGTGTGTGTGTGTGTGTGTGTGTGTGTGTGTGTGTGTGTTGACTGAAGAAAGATGACGGACGACTTTGGGGTCACTTTGTGGAGATGAACCCAAATGAAAAGTCTGGGTCTCTCTCTCTCTCCCTCTCCTTCCCTCCTTCCTTCCTTCTTTCCTTCCTTCCCCTCCTTCCTCTCTGTCTCACCTATCAACCCCTGTCTGTCTCCCTCCCCCAGCCCACTCTCTCTCTCTCTCTCTCATTTGTACCCATCTTAAATTTCTGTCTCGAGAAAAAAAGAAGAAAAAGAAATGAATGGTGAGACACATTATCAGTTGTTTTTGTGTTCCGCCATCGATTGTTTTATTGTTTGGAGAACATTGACAAAAGATCATTCCTCTCTCTCTCTCTCTCTCTCTCTCTCTCTCTACCTCTCTCTCTCTCTCTCGATCGATCGATCGATGTGAAGTTTAATGTAAAATGTTAAAATCAAATTGCGTGACAGAGCAATTATGTTTCGGTTCTGTTGAATCTGGTTTTTCCCTCATTTTTCAAATCGTTATCTTTATGTGTACGTGTTCTCATGTGGACAGGCTGGTGGCCTTCGCATTAAACTTCTTGCGTTCCTGCATTCTCTCTCTCTATCTCTCTCTCTCTCTCTCTCTGTCGCACACACACACACACACACACACACACACACACACACACACACACACACACACACTAACCATTCGATCGGGTTTTTAAAACGATACTAACCAGCGGCTTGTCTAACCCTTTCGGCAACTAGTGCCAAAGCAAATCCAAGTAATCATGCTTGAATTGTTCTGACTTACTCTTCAACGCGGGCTCATCCATTTGGATACGCATGTGCGCACGTGTTTTTTTTGTTTTTGTTTGTTTGTTTGTTTTGTTTTGTTGTGTGTGTGTGTGTGTGTGTGTGTGTGTGTATGTGTGTGTGTGTGTGTGTGTGTGTGTGTGTGTGTGTGTGTGTGTGTGTGTGTGTGTGTGTGTGTGTAAAGAAGCTTGTAGCTTATTCTTTTAGCTTCAATAGAATGTGTATGTGTGTGTGTGTATATATGTGTGTGTCTGTGAAAAGAAGTTTGTAGCTTATCCTTTTGTCATCAACAGAACATTCAAGTTCTTTCTCTCTCTCTCCCTCTCAGTCTTTCTGTCTCTGTCTCTGTCTGTCTACCTCTCTCTTTCTCTCTGTGTGTCTGTCTGTTTACCTCTCTCTTCCTCGCCAGCCATGGAGGACAGTCCTGCTTCTCCCCCTCTCTCCATCTCTGTCTCTCTCTCGCTCGCTTCGTCTCTTTCTGTCTCCCACTTCCTCTCTCTGTCTCGCTCTTCCTCACTTTCTGTCTCTCTGTCTGTCTGTATTTCTCTCTTTTCGTCCCTTTCTCTCTTTCTTTCTCTTTCTGTCTCAGCATCCAAACCACCACTCAAGGGTCTAGTGGAGGGGGAGTAAAATACTGGCAAGTGTGAGAATCGATCCTGTGCACTTGTATTCCCTCGCTTCCTAGGTGGATGTGTTTACTAGCAGGCATCTCCAGATCAGTTCTGCTTGCTCATGATCGGTTTGTCTGTCATTTAAAAAAAAAGTACAGTTTCATAAGTGGTAACCTTTACTCTCCTAATTGAATATGGTTTTTTATCAGTGTTTGGCAGTATTTTGTTTACTTCATGATTCTCTGTTGTCTATTAATATTCTGTACCTTTTTGTTAATTTGATATATAGCGCGATAGCCTTGAGATGGCCATAGTGGTCAGCAAGGCTCTTAGCACCATAATTTGGTTTGATTTGTTAGTTTAATACATTGATTTTGTTGTTTGTCACAGTGAAGAACAAGATCCGTTACCGCGCTGAGCAGTTTGTGATGATCCAGAAGTCCATCCGCATGTGGATGTGTGTCCGCAAGTTCAAGCCCAAGTCAGTCTCCCTGCCTTTGTTACCGTTTCGTTCAGTTACCAGCACATTGTCTTGTGTCTGTGTTTGACATGTGTGGGCATGCGTGCCTGTGCATGTGTGTGTGTGTGTAAGAGGGAGAGAGAGAGAGGTAGGGAGGGAGAGAGAGATTGCGAGAGAGAGAGAACAAAAACAAGAACACAATTCTTATTTGACAAAGTTTTGAGGAACCAGCTAATCGGTCATGGGAGGGACATATTTATCACCAAAAATGTCCGGAACATGCATTGTTGAACACAGTACTTCAAAGAAGAAAAAAAAAGACAATCTTTCTACATGATTAACCTGACTATGCAGATTTGAGACAATGCAACATTTACAACATCACATATGCAGTGATACTATCCAATACATGTACTCAACGCTTCTTCCAGGCTCGCTCCCCATTCCTTCCCTCCCTCTCCACACACACACACACACACATACACATACACACACACACACACACACACACACAGATGTTAGTGACAATCAACATTGGCAGTAACACTTGTGCAGTGATATTTTTTGACAAATGAATTCTGCACATTTTCGTCCCATGCATTGAAGGTTATATTCTCTCTTGTTGAAACACCAACACCATCATCATCATCATCACCAGCACCATCATCATCATCATCATCAGTTCCATTTTTCATATTTTGCACAGTCTCACTGTGGAAGAATTACTCCATATGATG
>JAAQRG010034534.1:0-10820 GCA_011634625.1 Babylonia areolata
GTTTATTTACTTTTGTATCTTATTTTACTTCATTTATTTTTTGTATTCCCTCAAGATCCGATTAAGGGCGCTGAATTACGCTGTTGGTCAGGTATTTGCTTAGCAGATGTGGTGTAGCGTATATGGACTTGTCCGAACGCAGTGACGCCTCCTTGAGTAACTGAACTAAACTGATACAGCCGTGTCTAAATCACCTTGTGAGGAACAGACGATAAGTAAAACAAACTGCATTCTAAACAATGTTATGAATTGACTTTAGGATATAACTCAGCGTGGGAAAAAATGTCAACAATGTACGAAATTGAATCAATTTTTAGTATGTTTTTAGTATATCCTGACTGCCAAAGATTCATTTGCTAACAAGACAACTCGGACAAAAGAACGAGTAGTTAACACATGGAGGCAACACGGGTCATTTTCAAAAATTGTCTGCAAATGGCGTCCCAGGCATTCTACGTCGCCCACAGAACTGGAGCCAAGGAAGCCTCATTTCTGAACATACGCAACTGACAGAGTAACTGGGAAAGAGAGAGAGGGAGGGGGGAGGATGGTGGTGGTCTGAAAACAATGCTTGTCACGTCTCTTTTGTTACATGTCTTTCGATTCTGTTACAGCTGCTGTTGTTCTTGCTTTAAGCAACCCAGACAGTGATGCACATTGAGTCTGTTCTTTGAGAGCATTTTCCCAACAATTTCACCATAAACAAGAACTATTAGAAGTGTGTGTATTACACTTTTTTCTGTTGTTACATTTCACGGCTCATTGAGTGTCTGTACTGTTACAGCAATATGTCCATCCTGTTACAGACGGAAAATTGTTTTCAAAAATAATTTTGTTCTACAGTTAAAACAGAAAATGGGTTTTATTGTCTTAACTGACGCAAAAGGCATTCAGATACTGGAATTTTGTAAAGCTAATGTTGCTTGTTTTGGTTTGTGATAAATGTGCTGAATTGATGTTGATATCTTCTTCTTTTTAAGAGAATTGCTTTTTAAGAAAAATGCAACATAGGTCTGTTTTAAAGGTAATTCCCTCACAATATTAAAAATTAAGTATTCTTCGTTGTATGTTTAGCAAAGTGGGTGACTTTGCGTCTGAGTGACATTATCATTATGCATCATTTTGATATGGTAACAGCAGTGACAAATTTGTCTGGTCAATAAAGTCCAACTTCAAGGTCATGTATTTTCTTTGTAAGTTTCAATCCTAAATAGCCATTATGGTTTTTGGACACTGATGAAGGTCAAATCCCGCCCATATAACAAACACCTTGTTTTAAATAATGTTTGGGTTTTTTATGTTTTGTTCAGTACGATTTGCAGACATTTTCTGAAAATGGCCCACAAGCTTTACAGCAGCTCAGAATAGAATAGAATATTATTACCAACTGCACCAGGGTCACAAGGAATAATTTAATTATATATCATACAGATGAATAAATAAAGTGCACCCAAATAATCGGTCCAGTACAAGTCTTAGGCTGAAATTTCTCCAGTCAGTTCTTTTCTTTTTTTTTTTATTCTAGAATTAGATCTAGATCTACCGCCACGATGAAAACTGAATTACCTTCAAAGATGTTGGCCTCACCAGTTCCAGACCTGGCGAGCCTAGCGGGGAGAAGTCTTTGTTTTGATGGTGGTGGGATCCGCTAGGCCGGCCACATTGGAACTCAACAAGGTGTGACCGGCCCACATGACCCAAACCCAACCCCTTCCAATGCTTGTGAGCTTGGAATATCGAACGTGGTTTTTATTATTTTCTGTCATAAGAAAGCTTTACAATGGCGTCATGTGTGGCGTCAAAGTGTAACCTACGTCAACTATTGTGTGTTCTTTCTTTAATTTAACGTCTTTTCACTGTGAGTGATATTAGACGTGTCATATGTGTGTGTGTGTGTGTGTAGATTATGAGAGTGTGGTGGGAATGGTACTTAAAGGGGATATGCAGAGAAATGATAAGCTAGAACAACAGAATCAACAATTAGTGAATATCTGTGAAACAGCAATTAACAACGTCAACGAAGATAACAGAATTAGATATCGGAGGGTCGCGTCATAAAAACACCCCTGTTGGACAATGTAACTGGGATTCAGCAATTTCCAACAACAGTAATTGGTTAGACATTTTCTTTTACGTTTTGCTCGGAAAATTGTCTGACATTATGTGTGTGTGTTTTGGTGACAAGGCACAGTGATTTTAGACAGGTAACAAGTATAAAAACTCCACAACTCCACGTACAAAGGAGGTGAACCTACCAAGAAGGCCTAAAAAATGTGTTATGCAAACTTTAAGTTGAAGAAATAGTTATTATCAACAGCTTGACTTTTTTTCCAGAAAGCTCGGTATAAAACTGAACCATATAATTTTCCTTTGTGTCGAAACCTGTAGTGAGGATAAAACTGGAAGACATTCTAAAGTCCACATACACGTCTTGGGCACTCTTCAATTGTACGCAAACGCCTGTTCTAAACCCTCAGTTTCTTCTTTCTCTTTCTCTCTTCAATCCACACACACGAGAACTTGGAGAATAGGTGGAGAGGAAGATCAAGTAAATAGTTCAAAGCTATGAGAATCGCAACAAGTTCAGCAATAAAATGCGACTGATTTTTTTACCAATATGGGTAGCATATAATTGTTCCATTTGAATTTTGCGCACGCGCGCGCTCATGTGTGTATATGTGTGTTCATATTATTGGGGTAAATAGTTCGAATGTGTGATCTTACAGCTGAAACGACAATATTAATAATTTTGGGTTGTCATTCTCCTGAAAAGCAGTAGGCCAACGTATGCCCATGCTAAAAATCCAAATGGGCTTTAAGTTGTTCCCAAGGTGGATGCGGTCTTTCTCTTGGTCAGCAGGTACTATTTCCGGACTGACGCCGGCTTTATCTAAAAGTCCCGTGCTATAAGTTCAAACAGCTGTTAAAGAGAAAACAGATTTTTCTCTTTTTTATGAATAATTGACACCAGATTTCAGCTTTGTTTCCTCTGCGCATATATATATATAAAACTTTTTTTTTTTTAATTTTGCAAAGGCATGTAATCAATATATAGAGATCAGTATGAACAAACAGTATAAACGAACAGTAACATCCAATAGAGAGGAAGAAAACAAAAAAGAAAAATATATTATAAAATAACAACAAAAAACAACAACATAAAAAAGATAAATAAAATACACACACACATATATAATTACTTGTCCAATCATTCAATCAATCAATGTTGGCACATTATTGATTGCAGTATGATGCTGGTTTAAGATGATATCAATAATAATGAGACCAGTTGTAACATAGCAATAGCATCAGAAGGGGAGGATGGGGCCCCACCTTCCTATGCCGAGCCCTGCCTGTGGATAGGAAATCACTGTCCCGATCATAGTAAAAAGTTAACCTTTTTTTCAACCTTAATTCATCTGGGTTTAGGCTCAACGCTCGGCTTATATCATGAATGGACATAAACTTACAGCAGGGCAGACTGCAGAGAGAGGGCTGTATCATCAATGGTTTTTCTACTGCAAAGGAAAGACATTTACAGCTTAGTCTTTTGTGAAGGACTGTGACTCTCAAACTAGAAGGCAAGACTGCACTGGCTCTTAGCGCTGCAGCCTTGGGGGCTAGCTGGCTTTTGGGAACGATCTCAACGCCATCTGTCCTAAAACCCTCTTGGCCGAGAGAGTGGAGATGTAATCCACTATAATCGAATTCTCGCCCAGACAGTCAGGACAGCAGATGCCTCCTCTGTTCTGGTGGTCACAGTCGGATACCACTGACTGTCATAATACATCTGGATTTCTACAATATCACTACCAGTACCAGAAGCTAAAGGAGGCGTCACTGCGTTCAGACAAATCCATATACGCTACACCACATCTGCCAAGCAGACGCTTGAACAGCAGTGTAACCGAGTGTGCTTAGTCAGGCCTAGAGGAAAAAAATTTTTTTTGAAAAGTACAATATGAGTCTGTTCTGGGGATCAAAATAGTTATTCCATTTTTCAACCTGTGCTAAATGATATATAAACCGCAAGGTGGACCAATCTGCACTACTGAGTCAGATGATGATTAGGAAGATCGTGAAGCAATAAAAATGTCAAAATCAATAAAATGAGTGCCGTCACTCACCCCGGAGTGATCTCATTTCCAGTAGTCTAAAATCCGATTACGTATTTCTACTTGAACTTGTATGCTCCTTTTACACACACACACACACACACACACACACACACACACACAAACACACACATACACACACACACATTCTAAAAGTTAGAATACAAGTTTTAAAGATATGAAGAGCCTACTGTTGTTGATACACACACACACACTCACACACACACAAACACAAACACACACGGGAAGAGGGAGAGACAGAGAGAAGAAAAAGCAGACAATGAACCAATTTACACCTAAACCCACTGTACAAGCCGGTCTGGAAGGCTACGAACAGCCTAGGCTTGTTAATTAATGTATTACATGTTTGTTGTGAATCAGACTGTGTTCCTTTGGGTTATGTTTGATTGCAGCTTCTCTTCATCCTGTGTTAGGTCTGGTGTATTCTAGGTTTTTGGGGTAACTATTTTATTTTTTTTACTTATCTATTTATTTATTCATTCATTTATTTATTCATTCATTTCATTTTCATCTTCCCGTCCAACACACACAGTTTGCAACAATGTCACACACTGACACAGTGATTATCACCCAAGTGGCGTTTCAGAAGAATGACTCACTGTCAAGGTGAATGAAAGTGATTTTTTTTTCCTGCTGCCCCATCATCTGCGCCATTTCAGTAGCATTACTCCCACACCGCTCATTTAGATTTCCCCGTACACGGTTCGTCTGCCACAGTTCCAGCGTCGGCAGTCCGCACGAACCATTGATGTTAGGTCGCCAGGAGGCCGCACACCAGAGGAGACCCTGCACTGCTGCTGAGTCACTTCGGTGGTGTTCAGTGGTGCCTGTTCTGATTCAATGTACTTAGGACACCACCTACTAAGCCCCCTACTGAAAGTGATTACCTTGACTTTTAATAAGGTAATCAGCATGAAAATGCTGCATCAATACAATAACTATGTATGCATGCACACAAACACATATGCATGCACACATACACACACATGCATACACAAACATACACATACACACACACACACACACAATACAGTAGAGTCGACCAATATTAAACTTTATTCTGCAATGCTGATATCTGGACAGTATGCTGACTACTCTGGATGGCAAATGTTCACATTCTCTAACAGTTTAACTAAACTTACAAAGGGAGACAAAGACAGTGACACTCAATACAAATCTACAGTGTCAGTGTCACTTGTATTAGCGTAATACTGCTGTCTGTGTTAGACAAGCACCTTCCTCTACTTTGAAAAATCTCAGATCTTCACAACTGCAAAGTATGTATCTACTACTATCCCAAAGTAGTGTGTCTGCTTGATGTGTGACATGTCTGTGCCTTCACTGATCATCATTTTAACAGGTAGAAGATCAAACGCATGTTAGGATTTTATCATCCATTTCAGTGCAAGTTGGGATCTGGAAACACTAACAACCCTGAAAACAAAACATGCCTGCTCAAACAGTATCAGTATCAGTAGCTCAAGGAGGCGTCACTGCATTCGGTCAAATCCATATACGCTACACCACATCTGCCAAGCAGATGCCAGACCAACAGCGTAACCCAACGCGCTGGTCAGACCTTGAGAAAAAAAATAAATAAATAAATAAATAAAAATAAATACATAGACAAACAATGAAGTGAAAATGGTCAATTTCCGCTCTCAAGTATCTTAAACGATCTTGATTTTACTTGAAAAAGCCACACGAACATGTAACATTGTGAATGAGGATGTAGACATTTTCCCTGAGCATATACACTACTCTGATTCTCCACACCATTGGTTTGTTTTGAGAATGGAAGAAACAGCAGCTGTTGTCAACGCTCACTTCACCTTTCTCAACATCAGGCACTGCTTTTGTGGCGAGTTCCATCATGTCAATGGTGAAGTCGAAATGCCCGACATGTATCAAAACCAACTTCACAGGCAACTGACAGGAAAGAAGAAAAAAAACTACTGGCGCTCTATTTTGCTGCAGTTAGTGTTACAACATGCTGGCCATGATAAGCGCAGCTTGATTCTTGTGCCTGCTGGGTCATTTTTATCTTATTATATTTTTTTCAAACAAATTTCATTTGCTTTATGCTGAACAACAGCAGCGATCTAATTTTTCAGTTTGAAACTGCAGTCATGATCGTTCTGCAAAAGCTCAAGACAAATTTGAAAAAATACAACAAAAAAACAAAAACCAGACCTTTTTGCGTGAGCAAGTGTAAAGAAAAGCCAGTATGTCTACTGTCCTGCAACCAGCTTGCCGCCACGTCAAAGGGTCAGTTCAAACCAGAATGCCTCACTGACCTGTGACTGATACAATACCTCTACCATCAGATGTTCATATCTTAGTGCTGGTTTGTTGTTGTTGTTTTCCCTTGTATGTTTATAATGTACTGAGGTATGCCATTGTGTACTACTGAGTGTGTGTTGTTTGGAGGGACAAGCAAACACCTAAAGCAGTGTGTGTTGTTTGGAGGGACTAGCAAACACCTAAAGCAGTGTGTGTTGTTTGGAGGGACAAGCAAACACCTAAAGCAGTGTGTGTTGTTTGGAGGGACTAGCAAACACCTGAAGCAGTGTGTGTTGTTTGGAGAGACTAGCAAACACCTAAAGCAGTGTGTGTTGTTTGGAGGGGCTAGCAAACACCTAAAGCAGTGTGTGTTGTTTGGAGGGACTAGCAAACACCTAAAGCAGTGTGTGTTGTTTGGAGGGACTAGCAAACACCTAAAGCAGTGTGTGTTGTTTGGACGGGCTAGCAAACACCTAAAGCAGTGTGTGTTGTTTGGAGGGGCTAGCAAACACCTAAAGCAGTGTGTGTTGTTTGGAGGGACTAGCAAACACCTAAAGCCCACTGTATGGGGTGTTTCCACCCTTAAAGTGCTCTCTCTTACTTTCCATTATTAATGATCATCACTAAAGTACTTACTTTCCATTATATATGATAATCACTAAAGCATTATCTTTTACTTTCCATTATATATGATCATTGCTAAAGCTCTATATTTTACTTTCCATTATAAATGATCATCACTAAAACACTATCTCTTACTTTCCATTATATATGATCATCACTAAAGCACTATCTCTTACTTTCCATTATATATGATCATCACTAAAGCACTATCACTTACTTTCCATTATCAATGATCATCACTAAAGCACTACCTTTTACTTTCCATTATATATGATCATCACTAAAGCACTTTTACTTTCCATTATATATGATCCTCACTAAAGCACTATCTTTTACTTTCCATTATATATGATCATCACTAAAGCACTATCTTTTACTTTCCATTATATATGTTTGATCATCAATAAAGCACTATCTTTTACTTATCATTATATATGATCTTCAATAAAGCACTATCTTTTACTTTCCATTATATATGATCATCACCAAAGCACTATCTTTTACTTTCCATTATATATGATCATCACTAAAGCACTATCTTTTACTTTTCATTATATATGATCATCACTAAAGCACTATCTTTTACTTATCATTATATATGATCATCACTAAAGCACTATCTTTTACTTTCCATTATATATGTTTGATCATCACTAAAGCACTATCTTTTACTTATCATTATATTTGATCATCAATAAAGCACTATCTTTTACTTTCCATTATATATGTTTGATCATCACCAAAGCACCATCTTTTACTTTCCATTATGTATGATCATCACTAAAGCACTATCTCTTATCATTATATATGATCATCACGAAAGCACTATCTTTTACTTTCCATTATATATGATCATCACCAAAGCACTATCTTTTACTTTCCATTATATATGATCATCACTAAAGCACTATCTCTTATCATTATATATGATCATCACGAAAGCACTATCTTTTACTTTCCATTATATATGATCATCACCAAAGCACTATCTTTTACTTTCCATTATATATGATCATCACTAAAGCACTATCTCTTATCATTATATATGATCATCACGAAAGCACTATCTTTTACTTTCCATTATATATGATCATCACCAAAGCACTATCTTTTACTTTCCATTATATATGATCATCACTAAAGCACTATCTCTTATCATTATATATGATCATCACGAAAGCACTATCTTTTACTTTCCATTATATATGATCATCACCAAAGCACTATCTTTTACTTTCCATTATATATGATCATCACTAAAGCACTATCTCTTATCATTATATATGATCATCACGAAAGCACTATCTTTTACTTTCCATTATATATGATCATCACTAAAGCACTACCTTTTACTTCTTATAAATGATCATCACAATCAACACCGGAGTTTTCAACAACTCTCCACACATGAAACATACTTATACCCTGTTATATGCCAAGTGCAGTGGAGAGTTGCAAGATCCAGCAACAGAGCAAGATGCATGTTTAAAACGAACAACAGAACAAATACTCTTGACAGTGCGCGCGCACACACACACACACACACACACACACACACACACAAATAGACACACATTCAGACACTTTAAGAAAATAACACATGCACACAAAGCATTCACACTACACACACAATATATATATAAACACATATACAAACTGAGAAAATAACACACACACACGCACACACAGAGCACACACACACACACACACACACACAGAGCATACACATACACACAAAGTCACATCCCTAGGTCCGCCACCAGTACCACACCTCCCTCCCTACGCCAAAGACGGCCGGCCATTTCCCACCACCAGGGCTGTGGTGGCGACGGTCTCTGGATGCGGGGCCTGCCCGTGCCTCTGCATGTGCCGCTTGAGGGTCCTGGGGTATAGGAAGCGCTCCCCGCAGTGCTGGCAAGCGAAGGGCCGCTCCCCCGTGTGGATCCGCCGGTGGGCCTTGAGGCTGGACGACTGGGTGAAGGCCGCCTGGCACAGCTCACACACGTAGGGCCGCTCCCCCGTGTGCACCCGCTGGTGCCGCTTCAGCTGCGTGTAGCTGTTGAACAGCTTGCCGCAGTCGGCACACTGCAGCACCTTGACCCTCCTCCCCTCCGCCTGTCCTCCCTCCCCCTCCCCCCGCGTGGTGTGCTTGCGGCGGTGCGCGGCCAGGGAGCCGGACTGCGTGTAGCGGGCGCCGCATGTCTCGCAGATGTAGGGCCGCTCCTTGGTGTGAGTGCGCCGGTGGCGGGTGAGGTGCGTGGACTCCACGAAGGCGGCGTGGCAGTCTGGGCAGTGGTAGGGCCTGATGCCCAGGTGGCGCCGGCGATGAGCATACAGGTTGCTCTCCCCGCGGAACGTCTTGTCGCACTGGTCGCACGAGAATGGCTTCTCACCTGCCAGGGAACAACGACGATGACAATGACGACGATGAAAAACGAAATCAGTTTCATTAGGCTTTCTCATCTACCTTGGAACAATGACAACAACAACAAACTCATTGATAACAACAAACTAAATCAGTTAAAACACGCTTGTGAATGGCTTTTCACCTGCCAAGGAACAACGACAACAACAAATAAAATCAGTTCAGACAGGCAAGTAATACTCAAACATGCAAGAGAGAACAGAAGAAGCAATCAACAAAATAATGAGGAAATATAAGGACATTCTACAACAAACGAAAATTAGTTCAAACACACACGGAATAAAAGAAGAAGAAAAAAAATCCAGACCAAATATTATAAGGAAATTCAACAACAATAATCAATGTTTTCACTGAAATTTTTAGCCAGTAACTTACAGCTGTTCAGAGGCTTTTAAACGACAACTGTGGATTTTCATAGTAAAAACCAAATAAAAATAAAAACAAAGAAATGCGAGAAAGCACTTTTTATTGTGGGCACCCCATCACATCAGCTGCAGTGCACTGCCAGAAATTCAGCATCATCCCCCCACCCCCCACTTCCCCACCCCACCCCCTCCCTGCAAGAAGAAAAGTGGGCACATCGTCACGGGGTCCTCAATGTTTTGGTGAACCCTGTCTGATATGATAACAATATGTGACACAGCACGCCAAAACCCCGCTAAAGTCGTGATTTCTCATTTCTGACATTTATGTATCTCAAGAAATGGAAAAAAAACAGAACTGATCTATAGTTTCTTTATTTCTATGATTTTTTTCTAAGTTGGTGTGCCTGAAAATAACAGAGAAATTGGCTCAGAAAAATCATACATTTGCTTGCTTGTAGCTTTAGAAAGAATTATCCTGAATATGTGTTTGGTGTCAAAAGATTTAGAATTAAACAAACTATAAATTTCTATAGGAAAAAAGCACGGGGAATTTCATATTTTCTCTCTGTACTCAAGCGAAGTCAAGAATGGAAAGTGGAAAGTGACGTCATGCCACGAGAGTGGCCAACGGCAACAGTGAATGTTCAAATGAGAGACAAAGGCCACATTTGTCTCTGAACTGAAAATATTTCCCGTAATGCTGATGAATCTTTTGATCTTCAGCTTTAGATACCAGATCAAAATAATTGCAGTCATCAAGTGTGTCATCGGCTGGCGTCTTTTCAGACAAGCCTGGAGTCAAATGCGCTGACGAATGTGTGCAGCCATACCAACAGCGCATGCACCTGAAAACATTAAAGATACTACAGTTTCAGACAATTGTGTGCTCAAATATTCATCAATATCAAAGAAAAGACTTCAAAGAAGTGAAATTTGTAAAGATCTCGATTTTCATTATCTTGACCCTCGATGAGGTGTTTTTGTGCA
>JAAQRG010034541.1:0-10835 GCA_011634625.1 Babylonia areolata
CACACGCACGCACACACACACACACACAAACACACACACACATGTCATCATCACATGGAATAATTTCGCCCATGTCGGCTGGAAATTTTTGCGCAGTTTTCGAGAAAGAAAATCCAGTAAAACTGATGTAAACTGAAGGCTGTACAACGAACATTGTAAAATTGTGTTGATAATCGTTCATTTTGAAACAAAAAAGAAAAAAAAAGATGCACCTGTTCATGGTCAGTATAAAAACTTTTTTTCATGATGGTTTCTGGCCCTCTTAAAGCAGAACAATTATGTGCAATAAGAGTTCTTCAAATCCGGCTGGAATCACTTTGTGACAGGTCGAGATTCGATTTTTGTCCTCATGGCATGTGCGTGTTCTTTAAATTTCTTTATTTTTACTCTCTCTCTCTCTCTCTCTCTCTCTCTCTCTGTCTCTGTCTCTCTCTCTCTCATCTTATTCTCTCCTCTCTCTGTTTGGGTCTATTTCACCCTCCTTTTCTCCCCCCCCTCCCCCCGTCTCTTTTCGTCTCTCTCCTCGTTCATCCTCTCCTCTTCCTCTAAGCACGCTGGGTTATGCTGCTGGTCAGGCATCAGCTTGACAGATGTGGTGTAGCGTATATGGATTTGTCTGAACGCAGTGACGCCTCCTTGAGCTACTGATACTGATACTCTTCCTCTCCTCTTGCTCACGCTTCTCTTCCACCATTCTCTCCCTCTCCATCTTCCTCATCCTCTCCTTCTTCTTCTCTCTCTCTCTCTCTGTGGATCTGTTTCTCCCTTCTTTTCTCTCCCTCCCCTTCTCCCTTCGCTCCAGCCTTCTCTCTTTCCACTATCTTCTTCGTGTGCTTCCTCCCCCTGACCTTCTTCCCCTTGTTCCTTCTTTCTTCCTCAAATGCTCTTCTGTTTCACTTTTCTGCCCGCTTCCTTCATCCTTCCTTCTGCCCCTCTGTCTTCCACCCTCTCCATTCATTCACCCTTGTCACTCTTCTGCCCGCTTCCTCATCCTTCCTTCTGCCCTCTTGTCTTCTCCACCTGTCTCCATTCACTTCTTTCTGTTTCACTTTCTGCCCGCTTCCTCATCCCTTCCCTTCTGCCCCCTCTGTCTTCCACCTCTCTCCATTCACTCTCTCTTTCTGTTTCACTTTCTGCCCGCTTCCTCATCCCTTCCCTTCTGCCCTCTCTGTCTTCCACCTCTCTCCATTCACTCTCTCTTTCTGTTTCACTTTCTGCCCGCTTCCTCATCCCTTCCCTTCTGCCCCCTCTGTCTTCCACCTCTCTCCATTCACTCACTCTTTCTGTTTCACTCTCTACCCGCTTCCTCATCCCTTCCCTTCTGCCCCCTCTGTCTTCCACCTCTCCCCATTCACTCACTCTTTCTGTTTCACTTTCTGCCCGCTTCCTCATCCCTTCCCTTCTGCCCCCTCTGTCTTCCACCTCTCTCCATTCACTCACTCTTTCTGTTTCACTTTCTGCCCGCTTCCTCATCCCTTCCCTTCTGCCCCCTCTGTCTTCCACCTCTCTCCATTCACTCTCTCTTTCTGTTTCACTTTCTGCCCGCTTCCTCATCCCTTCCCTTTTGCTCCCTCTGTCTTCCACCTCTCTCCATTCACTCACTCTTTCTCTTCTTCGTGTCTCTCTTTCTCCCTTTCCTTCTTTATCCTCCTCCTCTCCATTCTCGACCCCTCTCACGCTTCCTCATTCTCTACCTCTCTCTTTTTTCTGCTCTCCCTCCCCCCTCTCACTTTATCCTTCCTCCTCCTCCTCCTCCTCCCTCTCTCCGCTCCATCTCTCTCCCTCTTTATTTTCTCCTCTCCTCTACTTCCCCCTCTTTCTCTTCTCCATTATTTTCTCTCCCTCCATCCTCCCTCTCTCTCCATCCTCCAGCTCTCTTCCTCACCCCTGCATCTATCTCTCATCCCTACATCTCTCTCTCTCTCTCTCTCTCTCTCTCTCTCTCTCAACCTCACATCTTTCTCTCTCTCACCTTCATCTCTCACCCCCCTCTCTCTCTCACCCCCATAACTCCACCTTTTTCTCTCCCTCACCTTGCAAGCAAGAGGCTACGCACTGCAGTCTCTTAATATTCGTTTGCAGACCTTATGTCTGTTACCTTTGGTAATGAAAATTATGTATTATGTTCCTTTGTATTAGCCCCTTCAGTATGGGGCCAAGGCGTTTATCTGAAAAACACATCTAAATCTGAATCCCCCCCTCACCTCTCTCTCTCTCTCTCTCACCTTCTGTGATCATCTGTAAATTGTGAACAATGTCTGCTGCTTGATATTGATAGACATATAATGTATTTTATGAAAAGATTTAGATGTGGAAAATCGGACATCATGGTACAACATAACCGTTGTCAAATGTATACAGGTGTGAATTTATTGTGTCCTCTGTGTAATGATGAAAATGCAAATGAAAAACATTTTCTGCTTTGTTGTCAGGCTTATCGTGATTTACGTATAAAATACATTCTACAAACGTATTGTCAGTATCCTTCACTGTTCCGGACCGCGTTGCTTATGGCAACTCGAAGTAAACAAATAGTAAGGAATGTGTGTATGTATTTATACAAAGCTTTTGAGAGACGCACCATTATGCTTAGCTGAATTAACTAACTGCTTACTGTGTGCTTTTGTAATGACTTCTGTCAGTATATTACTGTTGCAATGAGTTACTCTGCAAATTTGTGTGAATTATTCACAAATACTGTACCCCCTTCAGAAAGGGCCATGGCCTATACTGATTAACCTTTTCGAGTTGGAGTTCGAGTTTCTCCCTCACCCTTATATATCTCTTTGTGACCTTTGCATCTCTCTCACTCTCACTCTCGCATCTCTCTCTCTCACTCTCTCTGCTCCCCGCTTTCTTTCTTCTTCCTCTTCCCCTCCGTTATGCACCCCCCCTCTCTCTCTCTTCATCACTGCCCTACATTCCCCCCCTCCCCCCTCGTCTCTGTCTGTCTGTCTGTCTCTTTCTTTCTGTCTCTCTATCTTTACCCTTCTCCCTCTCCCTACATCACCCTCTCTCCCTCTTCGTCACACCTCTCTCCTTCTCTCAAACCTCCGCCCCACCTAACCCCCCACATCCCCTTCGTCCCACCCCTCCCGCCCATACCTCCTTCTCTTCATCCCCTGTCTTTCTTCGCGGATGACAAGCCTAAAAACATAATTAAAAAGAAGAAGAAGAAGAAGAAGAAGAAGAAGAAGAAGAAGAAGAAGAAGAAGAAGAAGAAGAAAAGTAACTGGGACAAGACCAGTGTGGAACTGCCGCCGGACCGACCGACCACAGCCCAGGTCAAAAGGATCATCTTTAGAGTGACAGACAGCCTCAGCTCCTGACAAATTGGACCTCGCGCGGCACTGCGCGGCACGTTATAGCAGTAGTAATAGCACTGTAGCTTCTATTTCGGCTTGCCGAGCATCATAATGTGTAGGAGGAGGAGGAGGCGCACGCTTCCTGGGTGCCCATGGGGGCGAGGTGGTAGGAGGGTGGTGGTGGAGGTGGTTGCATGGTGGTGGTGATGGTCTAGGGTTTTAGGGGTTAGGGGTGGGGATGGGGAGAGCGAGGTTGGGAAGTGGGGAGGGAGGGGGGGGGGTAGAATTTTTTCTTCTGATTTTTTTTTTCAGAACTGTCAGCATCAGTCGATCAGTATCGTGTAGTCTAGTCTAGTCTAGTCACGTCTCGTCTAGTGTCGTCTAGCATAATATGCTATTGTGTCGTGCAGAGTAATGTGGTGTAATGTTGCGTAGTGTGGTGTTGTGCAGTGGTGTTGTGCACTGGTGTTGTGTGGTGGTGTTGTGTAATGTGGTGTTGTGCACTGGTGTTGTGTAGTGGTGTTGTGTAATGTGGTGTTGTGGTGTGGTGTTGTGCACTGGTGTTGTGTAGTGATGTTGTGTAATGTGGTGCTGTGCTGTGGTGTTGTGCTGTGGTGTTGTGTAGTGGTGCTGTGTAGTGTTATATTGTATTTGTATTTCTCTTTTTGTCACAACAGATTTCTCTGCGTAAAATCCGGGCTACTCTCCCCAGGGAAGAGTGCGTCGCTACACCATCGAGCTCAATGCGCTAAACTGAGAGCGCCACCCATTTTCGTTTTTTCCTGCATGTACTTTTGTTTGTTTTTCCTAACGAAGTGGGTTTTTCTACAGAATTTTGCCAGGCACAGCCCTTTTGTTGCCGTGGGTTCTTTTACGTGCGCTAAGTGCATGCTGCACGCGCGACCTCGGTTTATCGTCTCATCCGAATAACTAGCGTCCAGACCACCACTCAAGGTCTAGTGAAGGAGAAGAAAATACCAGCGACTGAGCTGTGATTCGAACCAGCGCGTTCAGATTCTCTCGCTTCCTACGCGGACACATTACCTCAAGGCCATGTTGTGGTGTTTTGTAGTGTGGTGTTATGCACTGCTGTTGTGTGGTGGTGTTGTGCAGCGGTGTTGTGCATTGGTGCTTTGTAGTGGTGTTGTGCATTGGTGTTTTGTAGTGGTGTTGTGTAGTGTGGTGTTATGTAGGGGTGCTGTGTAGTGTTGTGCTATGTAGGGGTGTTGTGTAGTGTGGTGTTATGTAGGGGTGTTGTGTAGTGTAGTGTTATGCACTGGTGTTATGCTGTGGTGTTGTGTAGTGGTGTTTTGTAGTGTGGTGTTATGCACTGGTGCTGTGTAGTGGTGTTGTGCAGTGGTGTTGTGCATTGGTGTATTGTAGTGGTGTTGTGAAGTGGAGTGTGTAGTGTAGTGTTATGTAGTGGTGTTGTGTAGTGTTGTGTCATGTAGTGGTGTTGTGTAGTGGTGTTATGTAGTGTGGTGTTACGTAGGTGTGTTGTGTAGTGTAGTGTTATGCACTGGTGTTATGCACTGGTGTTTTGTTGTGGTGTTGTGCACTGGTGTCATGCTGTGGTGTTGTGCACTGGTGTCATGCTGTGGCGTTGTGCACTGGTGTTATGCTGTGGTGTTGTGTAGTGGTGTTTTATAGTGTGGTGTTGTGCACTGGTGCTGTGTAGTGGTGTTGTGCATTGGTGTTGTGCATTGGTGTTTTGTAGTGGTGTTGTGAAGTGGTGTTGTGTAGTGTAGTGTTATGTAGGGGTGTTGTGTGTTGGTGTTGTGTGGTGGTGCTGTGCAGTGGTGTTGTGCATTGGTGTTTTGTAGTGGTGTTGTGAAGTGGTGTTGTGTAGTGTGGTGTTATGTAGTGGTGCTGTATAGTGTTGTGCTATGTAGTGGTGTTATGTAGTGTCGTGTTATGTAGGGGTGTTGTGTAGTGTAGTGTTATGTAGTGGTGTTGTGTAGCGTTGTGCCATGTAGAGGTGTTCTGCACTGGTGTTATGTAGTGGTGTTGTCCAGTGGTGTTGTGTGGTGGTGTTTTGTTGTAGTGTTATGCACTGTTGTTATGCAGTGGTGTTGTGTATTGGCGTTGTGCATTGACGTTGTGTGGTGTTATGTAGGTACGTGGTGGTGTTTAGGAGTGGTGTTGTGGAAGTTGTGGCGTAGTCAGTTTGTTGGCGGTACGACTCGTTTAAATTTTGATTATAGCGGAGTGTCTTGCCCAAATTACATCCCCACTCTTTCTGCCAAAGTTTTGTTGTTGTTGTTGTTGTTGTTGTTGTTGTTGTTTTGTTTTGAGGTCAGTAGACATTAGGGATAGTCCCTCAAAGGCAAACTAGAAAATAAAAACAACGCGATAGACATTGTATGACTCTTTACTCGAAATAAACTAGTACAACAAACACTATACGGCTTTTTCTTGTAGTAAAATTACATGACAAACAATATACGACCATTTTTGGAAGTAAAATAGCAAACTAAACGCTGCGCTACTCTTTCTGAAAACCCCCCCACAAAAAACAAAACAAAACAAAAAAGAAACAAAACAAACAAACAAAAAAACAAAAACAAAAAACAACAACAACAACAAACAAACAAACAAACAAAAAAGCACACAAAAAACAGAAAAAGAACGAAACACTGCAGGGACTCTTTGTGGACTGAGGTAAAAAAGCACGACGACAAACACTATAAGAAACTTTACTCAAAGTAAAATCACCCACTTCCCGGAGACACCCGCCTGAAGAAAAAAATAAAATAAAATAAACACGAAGCCTGGTCAACGTGGCCGGCCAAACATCCACATCTGCTGTGTTTTCTGGGTTCTTACCCTGGGGTGTTCCACTCTGCAGGGTACAAGTGGTGGGAGAGACAAAGGCGTTTTCACTGACCTCGACCTTTTAGTTGGTTAAAACTTTTGTTGTTGTTGTTGTTGTTTCAATAAACAAGAAAAAAAAGTACAACGTTTGATAAAGAAAAAATAGCACTTGAACACCAACAAGTCTGACATTGTATCGTGCTTTTTAATGTGTTAGGAACGATCGACAAACGCAATGGCAAAAGATACACACAGTATTTGATACTCATGATTTTGAAGTTAGAAAATAGAAAGTGAACACAACGGGTAATACATTACACACACACACGCACACACACACACACACACACACACACACACACACACACACACAGAGAGAGAGAGAGAGAGAGAGAGAGAGAGAGAACCCGGGGCCATCAATCAAATCAAATTGTCCATAAATGTTACCTTACAGAATATTTCATGATGTAATATTTTTGTCATAGAAGTTAAGCTAATGACCTTGAATCCTTTGGATTGTATAATGTTGTACAGTCACGAATACGTATTCGTTTTCAAGAAAACTGACAGTGGTATGTCGCCTCGTAATTGAATAGGAACGTTTTCTATTCTTTACGGGGAGGGTAGAAATTATCTCCTCTTCTGTATTATCATACTTGGGACAGTGTAAAGGAAAATGTTCGTCTGCCTCTGCAGGATACATCTCCATGAGCATGACCTTTTAACTCACTCAGTACGGCCAGTCCTCTCTTCTCCTCTACACAGACCCATCCGATGTCCAGTGTCTGAATGACCCAATCTTTAGCTTCCGTCGTAAGAATTGTGGTATTCTTTGTCAACATTCACCTCTTCAGTATAAGAGCCTTCCTCTTGCAATATTTTGATGATGGTAATTGGGGTGAAACGCTGTTAACGTCGTCTCTTTCGCCGTTCGTATGGAGAGAGTTAATTCGTTACCATTGTTGTTGTTGTTCTTTTTCTTCTTCTTCTTCTTTTTCTGCTTCTACCTTAACTATGCGAACTGTCACTGGGGCACGGCACATAGCAGGTAAAATCTTTCTGTCAAAGCCTGGTTCTCTGCAAATGATTTTCTTGTCCATTGCGCAATGTTGTCAACCCAGAGTTTGTTTAAACTTCTCTTAAAACGTCTTCCACTTCGTCTATCTCCCTCAGTAGTTCCATGGAGGGCTACTTTAGCAAGGCCATTGAATCTTGTTGTAAGGCCATTCCAACATACACTTTTGTTTTTGTATTGTATTGTCCTACATGCTAGTTGATGGTTTGGCGAATTTTGTGATATGAGCAGCATATCTGATATTTAGTATCTGGCGATGACACCTTATTTATATGACTTGGATTTTTCTATGCAATCTGCTGTGCAAGTCCATATCTCGCATACGTATACCACTGCACGCGAGTCTGATCTTGATAGAATTTTTTCATACATGTTTCAGTCGGAGCAGCGCTGGTGATGTTTTTGCTACCATTGATGGGGTTTATGGTTTGAATCCTTCAAAACTGATGATGGATCCCAGGAAGATGAACTGTTAAAACAGATCCTTGTTTCAGTCCATGGGTAGTTACAGCGGTTGTGATTGTGTTTTGACTGACCATCAACATGGCCTTTTCGGTGCTGACTTTCGAACATATTTTGTCGATGTTTCATCCAGTCTTAACAAACCTGGCGAGTTCTTGTTCACCGTATGCAAGCCTTTGATGTCATCATCGAAGCGAAGGTTCGTGACGGTTCTTCCTCCAGTGTTGTGTGCTGATATGATCTGCAAGTGCTGCAGTTACGATGCATTCCAGGAATATGCTGAACAGTATGGGCGACCTTCTGTCGCTGCCCTGACCGGAACTCAATGAGAGTACCGCATGTGCGCACTGGTCACGTTGAAATATGATTTCTGGATAGTGTTGATGTACTTTTACCTATGTTAATGTTTTCATAGCGGCCCATAGTGCCCAGTGTCACACTGTCTCTCTTGCCAAATCAGCGAAATGACTTTCTAAAGTCTATAAACATGTGACATTCCTTCCACAGTTGGTGGAGGCAATTTTCCGCAAAGATTACGCAGGTTAAAAATCTTTTCGATAATATTTCTGTTTTTTCGGGATCCTGCCTGTTCTTCAAGAATCATGACATCTGTTCGTGGCTGAAATCTATTCACAATGATATTTAGATTTACTCTAGCTAGTACATGGCTGATCAAACTGATGCTCCTAGCATAGATCTGTATGATATTCCACTTTGACAGTAAAATATATACACTTGGAGACAATATGAATCTATCTATCTATCTATATGATAGTCGTGTCTGACTGGGACCATCATAACAGCAGAGTTGGCAACTACTGTCCCAACTATCTGGACTATAATTTGATTATAGCTGAGGGTATTTTGCCCAAGTTACATCCCCACTCTCTCGACCAAGAGGGTTTTAGGCAGCAGTCCATATTTCACTTTGAGAAATCAACAGAAATAAAAAGGAATGCGATTCGATACAATGCATATGCGGAGAGAGACAGAGAGAGGGAAGAGTGCGAGGTGTGAGAGGGGAAAGGGGGTGGAGAGAATTAAGAACGCATAACTTAAAACTGCACTGCACAAGGAGTGAGATTTCAGGGCATGTCCACAGCTAGCTCACATCTGTTACAGTGACAGATTGTACGTGGTTGTAACTGTGTATGAGCAGTAGTGCCAGTCAGTGAAAGAGGTGTGGTTTTCATTCATAAGCAGTCTACGGGAGCAAGGTCCAATTAAAGTATTATGTGCGCGTGCATAAATTGATGTTAAAAGTAAAGCCAGGTTTGCATTACAGCCATTCAACATGCGCGCGCACACACACAAACACACACACACACACACACACACACACACAGAACAGCTAGGCATACACACACACACACACACACACACACACACACACACACACACACACACACACAGAGAGAGAGAGAGAGAGAGAGCGAGCGATAAACGTCACCAAACTGTATGCTTTTCAAACAAAAGTATTTAATTTGTTTTGAAAATGAGACAAAACCAACACCAACAACATGAAAATTAAGTAGCTACATAAAAAGATTTCTAAAACATGAAGATGAAGTACTATAATCATTGGCACGAAATCAAGTTCAGACCAAAGTCCATATGCGACTTATTCAGGTAGTTTGCCATTGCGTTATCTATGTGGCATTGTCTTGTCAATGTTAACTACTTATTTATTGATAAACCATTCTACCGAATTGCAACCTCTCTCTCTCTCTCTCTCTCTCTCTCTCTCTCTAACTTTTTTTTCAGTTCTATCAAACAATTTTTCAATCTCTCTCTCTCTTTCTCTCTCTCCCTCGTTTCCCAGATCAAACACACATCAGATCCACACTTGAAAAAAACATCATCTGTATGAATGCAAAATACAAAAATGACACGGGAGCATATCGAACAATTCACTTTTCCATGCACCGGGTCATCTGTAAATTTTGGAAAAAGTTCCTGAACACAGGGTTTGCAAGAAACACACATTGGTTTTATAGATACCACATATGTGGTATATTTCAATATAGAGTTTAAAGAAAAATAGTCTATGCAATCTCATTTTTATATCAAACTCTATTAAGCTATGATTCTGAATCGCTCTCTCTCTCTCTCTCTCTCTGATATGATAGTCGTGTCCGACTATGACCACCAAAACAGGAGTGGAGGCAACTGTTGTCCCGACTATCTGGGCTAGAATTTGGTTACAGTGGAGAGTGTTTTGCTCATGTTGCATCCCCCACTCTCTCAGCCAAGAGGGATTTAGGACAGTCGGCGTTGGCATTGTTCCCAATGGCGTTGGCATTGGTCAACTAGCCACCAAGGCTGCAGCAATAAGTGCCAGTGCAATCTTGCCTCCTAGTTTTGAGTCATAGTCCTTCACAAAAGACTAAGCTGTCAACGACTTCCCATTGCAATGGAGAAACCATTAATCATACTGATACCGCTCCCACTTTGCTGTTGGGCCAATTGTAAGCTGATGTCAAAATGTGATATAAGCTGAGCGTTGGGCACTATCTCAAGACTAATTAATTATTTATTCGGTTCAACCAACCAGTCAATTAATCTCTCTCTCTCTCTCTTTCGTTTTTTGTCTGTTAAACTCTTTTTGTTCACATATCAAACTCTCAGTGGAATTAACATACAAACATAATATGCATACAAAATACTAACGTACACAGGGTTATTTGTCATTATAAATTTACAATTGCCATAGGAAGGACACTATGTGTGTAAAACATAACTACCACATTTTTCTGTACTTCAAACTCCTTTTTTTCATATCAAACTCTAGCATTAAAATCATAAATAAACACAAACTTTAAAAAAAACCCACCATACATAGCTGGGGAGGGTATTGCACAACAAGACGAAGGAATGTCATGTGTAAATATATATAATATCAGTTCCTAGTGACCCCCTCTCTCCTTCTGCTCCAGTGAAGCAGCAAAATATCCACTGATGATAACCACGACTAGACCTCCACTCGTACTCCTTTCCATGGATTCTGTGCATCGAAAAATAAGAAATAAGTGCTGTGGAATGTGAATGTATCTTTGGGCTGACAAACTCTTTTTTCCGCACTTTTTGACTCACTTGTGTAAACAAAGTGAGTCTATGTTTAAACCCGGTGTTCGGTTGTCTCTGTGTGTGTGTGTGTGTGTGTGTGTGTGTGTGTGTGT
>JAAQRG010034542.1:0-5000 GCA_011634625.1 Babylonia areolata
CAGTGAGGACCAGTTTTCTAGATTAGCATGGTCATGACCAGATTGATGTCCACTATGTCTGACCAGCCTGACAAGCTTATGTGAATATGAGGCTACATTGGGCAGTTAGAATTAATGTTTAGATATTGCGTAGGATTTTCTTTAAGCATTGAAACTGAGTTGAGATTTCGCCTGCAGGTTTTACCAGACCGATTCGTGATAGTTTATAGAATGTATCAAACCGCACCTTTAGTTAATTAAGAGGGGAAAAAATCAGTTGGTACTTACACTACCCCCTCCTTTATCATCCCGTCCGAAACACTGGAACCAGAGGGTAAAGACCTGAGAACCAACACACAATTAATGATTATTGTTCGAAGACGGTTCATGTCCGATCAGAACATTCTCAGTCCGTGTCCATTTACAGGAAATGCCAGATTTTCGGTTCTAATTGGGGTCAAAACAGAAGGCGAGTGATGGCAGAGGCAATATGCCGAGCAGGATTACCAGTCTGCTTTTAAAGTCAGGGACATTTTCGGGTATTCTGTCGGAAGGTAGGAGGGGTCCTGGTCGTCGAAACAGTGGCTGAGAATTTTTTTAATGGACTGTTACAATAGATTTTGGAGTCGGTATCTCATATTGGGACCATGATTGATACGGTTCCAGATCAGATCTACAAGTAGCTCTTTTTAGTGTAGGTTTCTTTGTGCAGGTTCCATGTACTCTCTATGGGCTTTTTGAAATGAAGTTGCCTTTCCCATCATTGCTTTGCTTTGCCTGTAACTGTAACCTCTTGGTACCTGCTTTTCAAGGCCTGACTAAGCGCGTTGGGTTACGCTGCTGGTCAGGCATCTGCTTGGCAGATGTGGTGTAGCGTATATGGTTTTGTCCGAACGCAGTGACGCCTCCTTGAGCTACTGAAACTGAAACTGAAGTACCTGCTGTAATAGTTGATGTCAACTGACAGGCACGAAACCTTACATGGCCGAAATAGTGTGCAGTTTTTTTGTTTGTTGCTGTTTTTTGTTGATAAGATAAATGAATAAAATAAATAATAATGAAATAATGTGCAGCAGTTTTCATGAAGTTTCATTCTATCCTTTTATCCCACCCCTCCCCAACCCAAACGCCCCACACATCTTCACACCACTCATACTCTCCCTGCCCTTCCAAATGCTAGATGGTATGCCATGTGACAAAAAAAATTATGAATGGCACGTGACAATACTGTGTTTTGTGACGCGTTTGAATTCAAACATAGAAGTTTAGTAGGTCTTTTTAGATGATACCAGGTTGAAGAGTACTCTTTATGCAGATTATAAACTGCCATTTGCTTTGTTGGCAATATACGGAATATTGGAATAGAAACTACGACTGAAATGGCAAAATCTATGATGGCGTTTTGTGGGGTATGGAGGGAGAGGAGGCAGGGGGTAGAGGATTCAGTTATTATATGACGGGCGCAATAGCCGAGTGGTTAAAGCGTTGGGCTGTCAATCTGAGGGTCCCGGTTTCGAATCACGGTGACGGCGCCTGGTGGGTAAAGGGTGGAGATTTTTACGATCTCCCAGGTCAACATAATTATGTGCAGACCTGCTAGTGCTTGAACCCCCTTCGTGTGTATATGCAAGCAGAAGATCAAATACGCACGTTAAAGATCCTGTAATCCATGTCAGCGTTCGGTGGGTTATGGAAACAAGAACATACCCAGCATGCACACCCCCGAAAACGGAGTATGGCTGGCTGCCTACATGGCGGGGTAAAAACGGTCATACACGTAAAAGCCCACTCGTGTGCATACGAGTGAACGCAGAAGAAGCAGAAGAAGTTATTATATATTTCCTCAAATGTTATATCAGTTATGCACTGTTTCGTTTGTTTTTCCAGATCAGGTGTGAGGTCTTCGGAGTGAAAAGCCCTCATTACTTTTATCACTTTATTGTCTGATAAATTTGCGTGTTTATAGATGTCAGAAAAGTTCTGTACCATCTATTAGTATTTACTGACCACCCACCGCTCCACTCTACATGTCTAAGTTTTTGTATAAAATGTGTTGAAATAATGACGCATACCTTAATTTTACCCAAGGAAAAATTTGGTACGGGAACATCTTCGGCCTGATCCACTGACGTCAGAAACGTAACAGATACAGCTGACGCGCTATGATTCATACAGCTGAGAGCTTCCTGCCAACCGTATTGCAGGCAGAAAGGCAGGCAGTGTTTCTTGCTTGAGTACACACAACCCACCCCCACTCAAAGCTGCCAGCTGTTCTCTCAGTGTCTGACACTTTAACACTTGCTGGTTAAGTCCATCAACAGCAGCTTTGCGTGCAGTGTAAGCGATGTTGTTTCATCCATTTTATTTCTCTCTCTGTCATACTAAATTTATTATCGTTGTTCTTTTGTTGTTATTATAATCAACATGATTATTATTATTGTTTTTGTAGTTGTTGTTATCATTCTATTTTATTTTTTACACTGACACACTTTTTCCGTCGTTGTTGTCTGATTTAATCTGGGTTTTCTCCTTGCTGAAAAAAAAGGGGAAAAAAAGGACAGAGGATGTAAACAAAATCAGATAGCAACAGTATAAATATATCTTTTTAATGAGTGTGCATAGGACCGTGCACAGATGCACATTTGTCGGGCGCTGGTCAAATTAGCACGTGCGCACTCGTGCAAACGCGCGCTCGCGCGCGCGCGCACACACACACACACACACGCGCGCGCGCGCGCACGCAAACACGCACGCACGCACGCACACTGACGCACACACACACACACAGAGGCGAGCGCGCGCGATGGTGCACTTCCTCACTCCCTAACTCCGCGCAGATGCAAGAACGCGCAACCGCACGCACGCACGCATGTACACACACGCGCGTACCTGCACGCACACACACACACATACACGCACATATACATGCACGCACGCACGCACTGGCACGCACACGCAACCACACCACACAGCGCAGATGCTTGCGTGCATGCATACGTGATGCGGCAGGGTGACATGTGAGTGATAAAGCGAAAACATGACGAGCCATAACTAGGCAATAAAGAGTAGCTTCGCTCGTTTTTATGTCCTAAATCTTCATTTCCTCCTTCTCCCCCTCGTCATTCTTCTCGGTTCTTCTTTCTTTCTTTCTTTCATTCATTGTTCTCTTCCCGATTGTTTCTGTCTCTCTCTCTCCTTCCTTCCCTCCATTTCTGTCCTCCGTCACCCCTTCACATCATCCCTTTTATCCTCCCTTAATCTCCCGTCTCAACCTACCATCGCCCCACCCACCCCCTCCCGCCTCCCCACCCCCATGGCCCCCTCATGCACCCTCCTGAACCCCTCCTTTTCCCCCCGTGTGCTTGCAGTGTGACCTCTGCAGCACGGGTATACCATGTTACATATCGATCAGTGATAGGTCTGGTCTCCTGCTCGATCTTACACTTACCTCTCCTCTTCTCCCCTCCACCCCCGATCCCCCACCCTCCCAGTCCCTTCCAGGCCAGGCCAGCGCAGCCAGACGACGGCGACTGCACCAAATACTGTTAAGAAAGAAAAGAGAAGAGGGGGGGGGAAAAGGGAGAACGTGAGGGGGAAGAAAAGGGAAATGAAGGGGGCGTAGGGGGAAGCAGCGGGGGACAGACAGAAGGAAGGGGCTTGGGGGGTGGGGTTGGGGGTGGTATGTGGTATTTCCAAGTATGTGTGAGTCAGCTTCCCTCGCCGTCCCCCTGAACGCCGACAGGTTCCCCCTCCACCACCACCTTCTGCTTCTATTATGTTTGATGTCTAGAGGGCAGGGAGGAGGGGGAGTGGGGGTTAGGGAGAAAAAAAAAACGTGTGGAACCACACAAGCCCCAAAGGGCGACCATTTCTTTGAACTCGGTGTTTGCTCCTCGAAGTTGTGAGGTGTTTGTACTCTCCATGGGGATAGTAGTTTGTGTGTATCTGTGTGTGTGTGTGTGTGTGTGTGTGTTTGTGTGTGTGTGTGTGTGCGCGCGTGCGTGCGTGCGTGCGTGCTCGCTGCATGACCGTGCTCATTTCACACAATTTCACACCGTCAGGCCCCACCCCCACCCCTTGTCTTCCCCGTTTTCCTTTCCTCCTATCCCGCTAACTTTACACCCCGTAAACTGGTGTGTCTGCAAAAGCTCTGTGAAAAAAACTGGTGTGTCTGCAAAAGCTCTGTGAAAAAAACTGGTGTGTCTGCAAAAGCTCTGTGAAAAAAAACTGGTGTGTCTGCAAAATATTTCTCTTTCTCTATCTTCAGAAATAATGAGCGCGCGCGCGCGCGCGCGCACACACACACACACACACACACACACTGACACACACACACACACGCAAGCACGCACGCACACTCACGCACACACACACACGCACGCAAAGATAGACTGAAGAAAGAGTGGGAGGGAAGGATCCAGCAGGTAAGAGGAAGGAGAAAAAAGAGGCATGGTAAACATTACAGTACAAAGAGGAATGACCAGCGGTACGTTGCAGCACTAAATGTCATGACCAGTGATGTAGCAGTATCCCGCATGCCGGCAAAGACGTCCGGCAGCTTCTGGCGGAAGCTGCACATAATGCAGACGGCGCATTTTTGTAACTGGAGCAACCACAGTAGTAATAACAGAACAGCAGAAGAACCATCAGCTGTTGCAGCTGACGCATGTGTGTGTATGCGCGTGCGTGCGTGGAGTGCGTGTGTGTGTGTGTGTCGGTGTGTGCGTGGGCGCGCGCGCGCGAGTGCACATGTGTGCGTGCATGCGTGTGCATGCGCTGGTATCTGAACTTGTGTATCTTTTTGTGAATGACGCCGCATGCTAATTTCAGGTTTGGTTAGAAACCTTAGTTTTCTTGTTGCTGTAGAATCGTCTTGACATCAGTATCCGTTTTGTGAGATGCTGTTGAATGGTTGTGAGAAACTTCTTTATGCGGGTGATGAAGTCAGGACGAGAAGAGATCTAATTAAGATAAGCCACAGATAATGTTTTTGAATGCCTGCTTTCACGACCCCTGAAGTG
>JAAQRG010034544.1:0-10846 GCA_011634625.1 Babylonia areolata
GTTTTGGTTTGTATTTGTAAAGGTATATATGTGTTCACAACATGTCGATTCACTATCTCTGTGTGTGTGTGTGTGTGTGTGTGTGTGTGTGTGTTGATGGTGCATGGGCTGTCATTTGTATCTGGTTTAGATTAGTGTAATTTATCTTTATGAGATAATAAATTTGTCTTATCTTATCTGATCTTATCTTGTAAAGGTGTGGGTGTTTTTAGTGTTCTAGTTTCACTGTGTGTGCATGTTGGTTGTACATGTGCTTTTGTGTTTTGGTATGTATTTATGAAGGTATGTAGTTTTATGTGTTTATGTGTGATGAAGGTGGCGTTAAGCTATTTGTGCTCAAACATGAGAGTTAACATCATTGCTGATGGATGTAGGTTTGTAAGGATGTGCAGAACATTAGTTGGCTAGTGTGTTTGTGTGTGTGTGTGTGTGTGTGAGAGAGAGAGAGAGGAGAAAGAGAACATTAATGGCAATGTTGTTAAAAATATATAAAAAAGGCAAAAATCTGATGTGATGTTGTTTTTTTTCCAGAATACATTGGGGACAGCTGCAGATAGCTTGGAAAAGATAAAAAGGTACAGACATACACACACACATGCATACAGATACATACGTTATATGCTTGAACCAGCTGTTGCAGAACTAGTTACAATGGTGTCAGTGTCGTCGACCTGTGTGCCTGCTGCAAAGATGACAAATGATATACATGTGATTTCACGTAGTATTTTTGAAGGTTTTTTTTTTTTTTTTTTCTTTTTCCAATGGCAGTATACAGAAAAATGCAGGGTTGTTAATGAAACCTTTGACAAGTACCATTCAACAAAGAGCTAGTTAATTGCATTGAAATATATTGTTACAAAAACTGATGAAAATTGAACATCCATACCTACAAAAAAAAAAGTGATTAATATTGAACATTGATACCTGGATCTCCACTGATAGCTTCCTTCAGTTGTGTAGCAGATTACTGTTTGGTTCAGTTTGGTGCTGTGTTTGGTAAGGAAAATTTCCTGTCTGGTTTGGAAATGTAATAATAATGATAATAATGGATACTTATATAGCACACTATCCAGAAATCTGCTCTGGGTGCTTTACAAAAACGCTTTTGTTAACATAAAACATTATATCTATGTTACATACACACACCAAAATGTGACTACAGACAGACACACACACACACACACACACACACACACACAAATACACACACATGCACACACACACTGCATACATACATTTTAACATACATGTGTATCTAACAGCTACCCGAACACATACGCACACATAGGCAGGCACAAACTTACATAAACACACGCACACACAATACACATTCATATACATGCATGTAGTTATGTACACATACATATGTATACACACATAGTAGAAAAGGTAGTAGAAAAAAAAATATGAGTGTGGTCACATGTGTTGGAACCCTGTTGATTTAGAGCTGACATTTACTTCAGTGGATGATGATGATAATAATAATGGATACTTGTTGAGCGCTTTCCTCCCTCAAAGGGAGCTCAGAGCTCTTTACAATAAACATTAAACACAAGTACACACATACACAATAAGGAATAAAAGGAAGGAAAAAAAAGAGATTTAATGCACAAAAGCATAAAACAGCTTCAAAGACTACGCCTATTGCATTACTTAATGACAAACACACACACACACACACACACACACACACACACACACACACACACACACACACAGAGTCTGCATGGCTTATAACTGAATGTCATTGGAAAGATATTTTCAAAAAGATGTGTTTTCAGGATCAGTTTTAAAAGATTGAAATGAGGGAGAGTGGCAAATATCGTCAGGTAAACTGTTCCAGACAGATATATTATTTTTTGTAGTAGTAGCATTGTTACTTTGATTTTGTTGTTGTTATTGTTGTTATTATTATTGTTATCATTTCGTTTCATACATCAGCACAATATGATTGGCTAAACAAGCTAAGTAAGTTTGTGACCTGATACAAGTCTTCGTCAGATACAAAATATGAGTGTCAAAGTATCGACAGACAGACAGAAAAACAAAAAAACTTAGCCGTATGAAGAGCACAGGATCAGGAGTCAAGATAGCTGCCGGAAAAAGAGGAAGCTAGTCAGGGATATAGAGGGGAGGTAACCTACTTCCGGGAGGTTATCGGCCGTTGCTACTTTCGTTTTCTTCGCAAAGGCAGATAGTAGTTTGCACAGGACAGGAAGCGGACTCCCTGCGAGAGTCTGCACTAGTGGGTCATGGTAAGTATGTTAGATAAACGTCATTTTAGGAGAAAAAAAAAATCTTTTTCATGCTGTTAATGAACCATACACAATAATCAGAAACTTGTATGAAAAGAAAAAACAAAAGACAAGAACATAACACACACATTATTGTGTATGGTTCATTTCGCGGAGAAAACGAAAGTAGCTACGGCCGATAACCTCTGACAGAGGCATGGTGTGTGTGTGTGCAGCTTTTTGATGTGGCGCCACCCAGTGTCCACCAAGCCTGTGTTCTTCACCTTGCTGGTCACCATGCTGGCCTCCTGTTTCCTGCAGGCCTCCTACCTCTTCTTTGTGGCCGGTCAGTTGTTGTTGATGTTGTTGTGTGTGTGTGTGTGTGTGTCATTACTGGTAATTTGTGTGTGCTTGTGTGTGTGTGTGTGTGTGTGTCTGTGTTTGTGTGTGTGTGTGTTTGTGTGTGTGTGTGCGTGTGTGTGTCTGTGGCATTACTGGTAATGTGTGTGTGCGTGTGTGTGTGTGTGCTTGTGTTTGTGTGTATGTGTGAGTGTGTGTGTGCTTGTGTGTGTGTGTGTGTGTGTGTGCTTGTGTGTGCTTGTGTTTGTGTGTATGTGTGAGTGTGTATGTGCAAGTGTGTGTATGTGTGTGACATTACTCTGTGTGTGTGTGTGTGTGTGTGTGTGTGTGTGTGTGTGTGTGTGCTTGTGTGCCTGTGCTACTAGGATCAAACCCAGAACACATTGGAAGTCCAACTTTCTATCCACTTTGCTATTGTATTCATTGAAGAGAGTTATGGGTTGGCATAGTGTTTGCTGAGTGATAGTGGTTATTAGTTTCAGAGATGAAGAAATGGTTTGAAAAGAACACTTACATGTATGGTTGTTCAATGCAGACGAGTGCAAAAGCATTGAAACATCACCCGATGACATTCACACTTGCAAAAACATAATCGCATAGGCATGATGGGTCATTCACATTTGCATACACACACTCACACAGGCATGATTTGTGATAGAGATGTATGCATAGTTTTTCAGAGATATAAGTGAGAATCTGTCCTTTCGTGTTTGGTGATGCAGGTTTATACACAGGGCTAAAGCTGTCCTTTTGTGTTTGGTGATGCAGGTTTATACATAGGGCTAAAGTTGCCCTTTTGTGTTTGGTGATGCAAGTTTATACACAGGGCAAAAGCTGTCCTTTTGTGTTTGGTGATGCAGGTGTATACATCGGGCTAAAGCTGTCCTTCTGTGTTTGGTGATGTAGGTTTATACATAGGGGTAAAGCTGTCCTTTTGTGTTTGGTGATGCTGGTTTATACACGGGGCTAAATATGTCCTCTTGTTTTGGTGATGCAGGTTTATACACAGGGGTAAAACTGTCCTTTGGTTTTTGGTGCTATAGGTTTATACTTAGAGATAAAACTGTCCATTGGTTTTTGGTGAAGCAGGTTTATACGTGGAGGTAAAGATGTCTTTTGTTTTGTGATGCAGGTTTATACATTGGGGTAAAACTGTCCTTTTGTGTTTGGTGATGCAGGTTTATACACAGGGGTAAAACTGCCCTTTGGTTTTTGATGATGCAGGTTTATACATAGGGGTAAAACTGTCCTTTAGTTTTTGGTGTTACAGGTTTATACTTATGGATAAAACTGTCCATTGGTTTTTTGGTGAAGCAGGTTTATACATGGAGGTAAAGATGTCTTTTGTTTTGTGATGCAGGTTTATACATAGGGGTAAAGCTCTCCTTTTGTTTTAGTGATGCAAGTTTATACATGGGGGTAAAGCTGTCCTTTTATTTTTGAGATGCAGGATTATATGTAGGGGTAAAGTTATCCTCTTCTTTTTGGTGATGCAGGTTTATGCACAGGGGTAAAGCTGTCTTCTTGTTTTTGGTGATGGGGGTTTATACATAGGGGTAAAGCTGTCCTTTTTGGTTTTGGTGATGTACGTTTATACACAGGAGTGAAGCTGTTCTTTGTTTGGGTGATGCAGGTTTATACACAGGGGTAAAACTGTCCTTTGTTTGGGTGATGCACGTTTATACATAGGTGTAAAACTGGTTTTCGATGATGCAGGTGATGCAGGTTTATACATAGGGGTAACTTGTCCTTTCTTTTGGTGAATCAGGTTTATACATAGGGGTAAAGGTGTCCTTTGTTGTGGTGATGCAGGTGAATACATAGGGGTAAAGCTTTTTAAAAAAATTTTTTTTTTTTAACTGCTTGTCTTGGTGTGATCTGGTTTTAAATTCATGCTTTTATTGTGGAGAAGCCATTTGCCATGTGTGTGTGGTGGTGAGCTGGTGAGTATCCGTGCATTCATATGTATGTATGTGCCTGAGTGCGTTTTCTGGAAGGCATCATGGGTGGGTGGGTGGTTTCCAATGTTCAGTTGCGTGAGGGTATTCTGGCAAGTGCTTCTGTGTGTGGGGGTGGATTTGGGGGACAGAGAGGGGAGTGGGTGGGAGGGGCAGGGGGGTTACTGCTAGGGGAGGCAGGAAGTCGGGGAACAAAATGTAAAATGCTTTGAGCAGAAACACGCTATAGAGATGTCCGTTATTATTATTATTATTATTATCAGAGCTGTCCTTTGTTTTTGGTGATGCAGGATTATACATCGGGGTGAAGCTGTTTCTGCTGGACTACCTGTTCATGAGGTTTCCACGCTTCAGGATGAAGTACGACTCGTCCTTCAAAATGTGGCAGCAGCTCCCCACAGACGCCGAATACGAGAAGCGCTCCATGAAGTCTGAAATCGACAGGGTAACGTCCTTTTTCTGTATGCTGCATTTTTTCACATCCACATTCACTCACGCATGAACCTGCTAATTAGAGTGAGTGAATCAATCGACTGGTAATGTAATCAAACCATCAACCTGACCAGCAAGCGGTCCGTAATCAACCAACAAGCCTTCTGACTTGGTAATCAGCCAAGCGAACAAGCCAGACATCAAAACTATTTAATGGTTGATATTCTTTTCAGCAACCGGCATTTGTTTCGCTCTTGTGGTGTTTGCACGTTCTGTCATGCTTAATTGAAGAAAAGTGTGGTGGGTTTTTAAAAAAAAAGTTATTGCCCCCTAAAAATGGTGAGATGCAGGAGGGCTAATTAAGATGAGCTTGTTTGGTTTCTGGTTCAAAGTCTGTCTTTAGGCTTTTCCCTGTGAGTGTTGCTGAACTTGCTTTTTGTCAGTGTATGATCTTGTTTGGTTTCTCGTTCAGAGACCGTCTTGAGAATTTTCCCTGCAAACATTGAGAACTTGTCAGTATGGAGTGTGTACTTGCGTACATATATCAGAATGGAGAAAGAATGGGGGAAGTGTTAGCATACATCAGAATGGAGAGAGACTGGGGGAAGTGTCAGTGTTTACAAAATGGAGAGAGATTGGGGGATGTTATGAATGCTGTGTGTGAGGGCAGTACATCAGAATGGAGAGAGAATGGGGGATGTTATGAATGCTGTGTGTGTGTGTGTGAGGGCAGTACATCAGAATGGAGAGAGAATGGGGGATGTTATGAATGCTGTGTGTGTGGGCAGTACATCAGAATGGAGAGAGAATGGGGGATGTTATGAATGCTGTGTGTGAGGGCAGTACATCAGAATGGAGAGAGAATGGGGGATGTTATGAATGCTGTGTGTGAGGGCAGTACATCAGAATGGAGAGAGAATGGGGGATGTTATGAATGCTGTGTGTGTGTGTGTGTGTGAGGGCAGTACATCAGAATGGAGAGGGAATGGGGGATGTTATGAATGCTGTGTGTGTGTGAGGGCAGTACATCAGAATGGAGAGAGAATGGGGGACGTTATGAATGCTGTGTGTGTGTGGGTAGTACATCAGAATGGAGAGAGAATGGGGTACATTATGAATGCTGTGTATGTGGGTAGTACATCAGAATGGAGAGAGAATGGGGGATATTATGAATGCTGTGTGTGTGTGTGAGGGCAGTACATCAGAATGGAGAGAGAATGGGGGATGTTATGAATGCTGTGTGTGTGTGTGAGGGCAGTACATCAGAATGGAGAGAGAATGGGGGATGTTATGAATGCTGTGTGTGTGTGGGGGGGCAGTACATCAGAATGGAGAGAGAATGGGGGATGTTATGAATGCTGTGTGTGAGGGCAGTACATCAGAATGGAGAGAGAATGGGGGATGTTATGAATGCTGTGTGTGTGGGCAGTACATCAGAATGGAGAGAGAATGGGGGATGTTATGAATGCTGTGTGTGGGTAGTACATCAGAATGGAGAGGGAATGGGGGATGTTATGAATGCTGTGTGTGTGTGCAGTACATCAGAATTGATAGGGAATGGGGGATGTTATGAATGCTTTGTGTGTGTGCAGTACATCAGAATGGAGAGAGAATGGGGGACGTTGTGAATGCTCTGTGTGTGGGCAGTACATCAGAATGGAGAGAGATTGGGGGACGTTGTGAATGCTGTGTGTGTGTGCAGTACATCAGAATGGAGAGAGAATGGGGGACGTTGTGAATGCTGTGTGTGTGGGCAGTACATCAGAATGGAGAGAGAATGGGGTACGTTATGAATGCTGTGTGTGTGGGCAGTACATCAGAATGGAGAGGGAATGGGGGATGTTATGAATGCTGTGTGTGTGGGCAGTACATCAGAATGGAGAGGGAATGGGGGATGTTATGAATGCTGTGTGTGTGGGCAGTACATCTTGCCCAAAAGTCGGCCGGAGGAGGCTCAGGACACACCAGACTGTGCAGACGCTGAGACACTGTCAGTGGACGACAAGCAGTTCTGTGAACTGTTCTCCTTTCCCCTGTCGGAAAGCCCTCTGCCAGGTGAGTGTGTTGAGAGCCTGATGCTGCTGGCTTTGGTCTGCTGTCACACCTGATGTCTATGTTCTGACCTGTTTTGCTCCAAGCACCCTGGTTGTCTTCTCCGTGTGTGTTTGCAGATCATTTCAATTCAGCACATCTACTTATGTAATGCAGGAAATAATTGTTATTTTAAGTGAAAAATGCGTCATAATATGTGTAGCACTTTGCACCATAAAACAGTGGCCTTGCTGAAACAATCCTCTGAGGAACTGTTAGTGGGAGAGACAGACAGAGGGGAAGACAAATGAAATATAGACCGACAGCAATACAGAATAAATGGGGAAAATGATTTGCAGAGATCCAAGCTTTGACACACAACTGACAGACTCAGGGAAGTCTGTTTAACAGTTCTTTAGGATGCCCAGTTACCTCTTTACAGAGTTAAGGAGAAGAAGACAATAGAACATGCCATATAAACACAGATATCTCATAAACTGATTTTGGCCTTCATGGTTATAGAGAAATAACAAATAATTGGCTTCAGACAGAGAAATAACAGAGGACTGACTTAAGACAGAGAAATAAACTGTCATGCGATAGAATCTTGTTACAGATTTGGGATCGGTGTTCTAATTTTGAACATGCGCACTCTCACCACCCTTTTTATTTGCCCTTCACCCATTCCCTGATATCCCCACAGACAGCACACACACACACACACACTCACAAGTGCATTGTGTAACTCCTTGAAATTATAATACTGTGATGTCCTTTTTCATGTCGTAAATAAGGGTGGCATGGTGGGCGTCGCTGTACCTTGATCAACAGAGAGAAGTCACTGACAGCAGCCTTCAAAAATGGTCGTCTGTATTTGACGCACAGGTGAGTTTGCCTTGTGTTGTGTGAATGTGTGTGTGTGTGTGTGTGTGTGTGTGTACATGTGTGTGTGTGTGTCAAAAACGATCCTGTTGCAGAAATTTGGCACTGTTGATCCCTAAATGATCAGGATATTATTCATGTGAGTGTTTGGTTGACGTGATAGCTGAGTCGTTTGAATGTGGGTAATGCCTGGTGGATTGACTGAGGGGGATTTTTCTGACCCACAAATCGTTAAATGTACAGATCTGATAGTGTCTCTGAAAATGGGGTACAGCTGACTAAACAGTAGAATAAATGTGATTGCGCACATGAAAGTCCACTGAGTGGGTGGGATAGCTGATTGGTCAGAGTGTTCCACTTGATGACCAAGGGTCTCTAGTTTAAATCCCAGCAACATCTGGTGGGTTGAAGATGTGTATGCTATTTTTTTTCCCTAGTCTCCCACCTCTGCATATCTGCAGTACAGTTACTGGATGGGTATTGGATGCTGATATAGTACCTATCCTTGGCCAGAGACCAAGTTCTAAGTACGTTTCAAACATGGAGTCATTTGCACAACAGGCTACCTGGGTAGAGCTGACTGACGGCTGCCAGTGGGTGCTCATCATTCGTTTCCTGTGTCATTCATTCGGGTTTCTTTCACACATACACACTCACAACAGACATATAACATTTTACATGTATGACTGTTTTGTTTGTTTACCCCACAATGTATGCAGCCATTTTCCGTTTGTGTGGGGTTGGTGGGGGTGAGTATATGCTGGGTATGTTCTTGTTTCCCACAACCCAATGAACGCCAACATGGATTACAGGATCTTTTTAACATGTGTGTTTGATTTCTGCCTGTGTATACACATGTAGGGGATTTAGACATTAGCAGTCTGCACATACGTGGATGTGGGAAGTAGGAAAAAATCTCCATCCATAAATAACCCACCAGTGCGACAGGGATTGAACTCAGGGAAAACTCTGGCAAGAATCCAGTGCTTTAACCATTCAACCACCAGACCAGTACTGCCTTATTTGTATGGTATAAAGACCTGTTACTGCTTTATTCCCAAACCTTTGTATGTTGCAACAAACCGCTAGAAGTCACCGGAGGAGGTGTAGGAGGTGGTGGAGGTCTGGAGGAAGTTGAGGAGGCAGCAGGTTGGCGATGTTGAGAGGGTCAGGAGTAGAGGGCCCAGATTGTCAGTGAATCAATTGCGATCGTGCCTTAATTTTAGCCCGATTGCCCAGTCGAGCTATATAATTATGTGACCTGGTTGGAGACATAATTTTACAAAAAACAATAACGCCAGAGAATCGACAGACAGACAGAAAATATGAAAAAACTTAGCTGTATGAAGAGCACAGGAACAGGAGTCAAGATGGCTGCCGGAAATAGAGGGCGCTAGTCAGGGATACACAGGGGAGGTAACCTAATTAGGGAGGTTATCGGCCGTAGCTACTTTCGTTTTGTCCGCATAGGCAGGTAGTAGTTTGCACAGGACAGGAATGTCAGACCCCTGCCAGAGTCTGCACTAGTGGGTCACGGTTAAGTATCTTACTTAAACGTAATTTTACGAAGAAAATTTCCTTGACTGCTTTGACCCCCTGTGTATGTTAGTTTTAGATGTGTTAGTTGCACCAAACTGACAGGTGAAATGGTCAGATATGTGAAAGCTTTCACATAGAAACGTGTGACTGTGGGTGACTGCAGTACATGAATGCGGAAGAAAACCTGCTTGTGGAAACAAAGTGCTAATGGAAGGTGAAGCTTCTGAACACTGAAGCATTTATCATGTAAATATTAAAGAAGGAATGGACTGGAGTGTAGAATTTCTCATTAGATCCATGTTTCTGAAAAGGAAAAAGAACAAAAAAAAAAAAAAAAAAAAAGAAGAAATGGCACGGAAATGACCTCTATCTCCTTGCTGATCTTACTTTCAAACAGCTGTCTTGAAGGAAAAAAGGTCAGGCCACTTAAATTCTCAACAGACTGAAATGTAGTTCACCCAAGTGAATCTTTTTTTGTGCAGTACATTATTTTACTGATTATTTTTTATATGGAAGAAGACAAGAATGACTGCAGGATTCTTCAAAGACAAAAAACTAAAGTTATAAAAACCTTTTGGGTGGTAGTTGAATCCTCTTTGATTAGACATGATGTTTCGGACCATAGGCCCGTTCTCAAGTGATGAGAAGAGGACAGTGTGAATAGGAAAGCCTATGTGAGGAAAGGGTGATGACATCTCACTACTTTCTGTTTTGATGGGCCATGCACACTAAACACTTGCTGATCACCATTCAGTGCCATACGTACTCACACACGCACGCACGCACGCACGCACACTCTTAAAAATAAAATAAAATAAAATAAAATAAAATAAAAAAATAAATAAATAAAAATAAAATTTAAAAAGAATGCATGCACCTATATATTGCTGCTAAGAGGATAGGAGGTAAAGAAAGAAAAAGGACAGAGAGATCAAGGCAGAAGGGCCCAGGCGCTAGACGTCAGTGACTCTGATGTTCAATCCACTTGGCTGTGCGGTCCCCAAGCGGTCAATGACGCGGCTCTCCATGTACTTTCTGTATGTGCTGTCACTGGGGTTCTGCCACACAGCTGAGATTCTTGCATGGGTGAAGCTGTGGTGTGGGTCAGTAAAATGCTGGCCGATATCGATAGGATTGTTGTAGCCTAGCTTCATCGACCTCAGGTGTTCGGAGAAACGTTCGCCCAGAGAACGGTAGGTTTCCCCCACATACAGTTTGGAGCAGAGGGTGCAGGACAGAATGTATACAATGTCAGTGGACTGGCAGTTGAGATGACAGTTCACAGTGAAAGTGCCAGAGGGGCCAACGACTGAACTTGAGGTGTCTATAAAGGGACAGGTCTTGCACTTTTGATCCCCACAGGGTCTGCACCCTGGTGAGGTTGAATGGCTGGTAAGGGGTCTGAGTTTG
>JAAQRG010034550.1:0-10856 GCA_011634625.1 Babylonia areolata
TAAACCCCCTTCGTGTGTATACACACACAGAACATCAAATACGCACGATAAAGATCTCGTAATTCATCAGTGTTCGTTGAATTATGGAAACAGGACTATACTCAGTATGCATACCCCCTAAAACGGAAAATGGCGACTTAAACAAAGGAAAAAAAGATCTGACAAAACTGAAGAATGATTGGAGCTGGCATTTGCTGAAACACAATCACTCTCATAGGATCGTCCAGAATGGAGAAGGCTAGTGCACGAGTCAATATCGCGATGCCCCGACGGTTCCCCACGGAACTAAGGGACCAAGGCAAGGCAAGGCATGGCAAGGCAAGGCAAAACAGCCAGTTGGAGTTTTTCGCATAAAAAGCAAACTGGAAGATACAAGTGAACGGGAAGACAGCTATAACAACAAACACCCAAACCCACGTTTCCCCAGTCACCACGCACTTTTTCTGGTCAGCAGGGTTGTAGGTCTCGTAGAGCAGCGGCTCCAGGACGGACTGCGCCCTCCGCTTGGCAGCGCCCTGCTCGGCCTGCTTGAACATGGTGACGAACACCTTCAGGCGCTGGTTCCTCTGGAACGTCAGCAGCAGGTCCAACACCTCCATGGCCCTGGGACACACACACACACACACACACATTCACAATCACGCACGCACACACACACACACACGCACACACACACACACAGAGCGATCAGAACCATGACGACGACGACGATGATGACGACAACAGTAATAACAAGAGAACTAAACGCCACGCTGTGTGGTGATGAACGCCTTCAGCCCCTGATTCCTGGGGACAGCCAGCGGCATCTTTCCCAAGTCCACAATCCACATGGTCCAGATGTGTTCGGAAAGAGTCACAAGAAAAAAAGTCACAGAAAAAACATCAACAACGTCACAAGATCTGGTGGGAAAAGGTCACAAAATGAGGAAGGAAAAAAGTAACCCTAATCTGAAGTGCTTTTGTTGTTGTTGTTGTTGTTGTTGTCTATTTTGCTTGGGCATTACATGCGGATGGGTGTTAATTTGGCCAAACATGGTCTGACATGTACTCAGATCTCCGTCTCCCTTCCTACTCTGATGATGAGCCAGGTAACTCAAGACAACTGTTGCGTTAGTTCATAACCTTAAGGTACACTGAGGTATTGTGCAATGATTACGATGACAACGATAATGATGATGATGCTAATGATGGTGATGATGATGATGATGACGATGATGATGATCATGGTGATAATGATGAAGCTGGTGATGATGGTGGTGGTTGTGATGATAATACTACTGCTACTGTTGCTATTGCTAAGAACACTGTCCCCTCTGAAACGTCAGCGACCAGTCCAGGACACAGAGGTGCTAGACAGCGAAAACGATAACTGCGACTCCTTCCCCCAAATTTCACAATCAGGAACAGACTACATGAAGATCGGGAACAAACTGAAATTTTCCAGCTTTTTCAGGAAGTCGCTAAGTTCTTACAAAATATGATGCTATTCAGTTATGTACTTGTATACATGTTTGCACGCACTGAAACATGACAAAACATTTCTCTGAAACAGTAAGAACCACCCTCCCCCTTTCACGGACAGAACATAAAAGAATGTGTAGGTATACATGTTTAGGTACACATGCTTGCACTGTGAAGGTATACATGGTTTAGAATTGTCACTGTATTCACCGTGAAAACGTTAGGGACTTTTTGTTTCTGTAACATGCTATCCGTTACCGTAACGTCTGGAACGGCCATCGATTTTTAGTTTATCCGTAACAAATACGACTATTCCGGAGAGGTAGACTCATGTGGAGTGATGGCCATGTGGAGTGATGGCCATGTGGAGTGATGGCCATGTGGAGTGATGACCATATGGAGTGATGGCCATGTGGAGTGATGGCCATGTGGAGTGATGACCATATGGAGTGATGGCCATGTGGAGTGATGGCCATATGGAGTGATGGCCATGTGGAGTGATGGCCATGTGGAGTGATGGCCATGTGGAGTGATGACCATATGGAGTGATGGCCATGTGGAGTGATGACCATATGGAGTGATGGCCATGTGGAGTGATGGCCATGTGGAGTGATGGCCATGTGGAGTGATGGCCATGTGGAGTGATGGTCAGAGCTAACACGTCCGCCTAGGAAGCGAGAGGATCTGAGCGCACTGGTTCGAATCTCGGCACAGTCGCCATTATTTTCTCCCCCTCCACTCGACCTTTAGTGGTGGTCTGAACGCCAGTCATTCGAATGAGACGATAAACCGAGGTCCCGTGTGCAGCATGCACTTAACGCACGTAAAAGAACCCACGGCAAAAAAAAGGTGTTTCTGTGGCATAATTCTGTAGAAAAATCCACTTAGATAGGAAAACAAATAAAAACTGCAGGCAAGAAAAAATACAAAATACGGTGACGCTCTCAGTGTAGCGACGCGCTCTCCCTGGGGAGAGCAGCCCGATTTTCAGACAGAGAAATCTGTTGTGACAAAAAAGAGTAATACAATAATAATACAATGTAATTGCTCTTGTTGCTTGCCGTAACCCACTGGCTACGAGGACTTGACACGAAAAGCCCTGCACGGCACACTCAACTTACTGGTACTTGGCGTTGACAATGGCCTCGTTCTCCGGGCTGCGTTCAAAGCGGCCTGTCGCCCGGTAGTGGGCCACCGCTTTGTTGCCGTCTTTGGAGTAACCTGACCACACAGGAAAAAGGGGAACACACACGTGTTAAGAACCTAAGTGCTTTTACTACTGCTGCCACTACTACTACTACTACTACTACATCGAGGGGGGAGGGAAGGGGTAACTGAAGAAAACCCCAGACACACTGTCCGCCTCCTCGTGTAGGAAAGGGTGTGGGGGTGGGGTGGAGCGGTTGGAGATGAGATCATGGGCTGTTAAACTTTTTTGACCAGCCATGTTAGCATCACAGAGACTTTTTTTCTTTTTTTTCTTCTTTTTTTAGCAGTGCAGATCAAATATCAAATGAAAGAAATAAAGATAGAAAAAAAGAAGAGATTTCGGACTGACTGAAAGAATCGTCTCCACTGTCAATTAGGCATGGATACAGAAGATGGCGGAGGGGGTTGGGGGCGGGGAGGGGGTGGGGCGTGGGGGTGGGGGGGAGGAGAGACATTTTTCCCTTGCACATTGAAAACAAGGGGCTGGACGTGGAAAGAACTGGGTAAGGTAGTAGGGTAAAGGTATCTTTGCCCATGTGCTTTTTGATGGGGGTGGACTTACGATACAGACACAGATGCAGAATACTTCATTATCTCAACAAGAGAAATTCATTCAGCTATGTGTGGAGGGGAAGGGAAAAGGACGAAGTACCTTTGCCTTTATCCTTGGGGTAAGGCACGTCGTGTCGACCGTCCAGCAAGCTGAGCAAGGGAGGCAACAACTTGCGCACGTCGTCCAGGTCCATGTAGTAGCCGAACTTGACCAGGTGGTGCAACAGCCTCAGAACCTGGGTGAGGCACACACCACGGGCATGTACACAGGGTCATGGTGAAACAACACCGACAACTGTACACTGATTCCAGCTGTCCTTCACTGTCGGATCAATTTATACTGCACTGTCAGAAAGCACAAAGAGGAACATGGAGGCGGTAACACGGGGGAATATATGGCAAATATGGACAATACGATTGTAATACTATTTAAACAACGAACGTTCACATTAAGACATCTATGAATACTATGATATTTAAACAACGAACATTGACTTAAACACATCAGCGTTATTTCAGTAACACCATTGATTTTAATATATCCAATGGTAAATTGGAACTGTAAACAAATATGCACCAACAAAGAAGAACAATAAGCAAACTACATAAATGGGTGAAATCAGTGGACAACAAATTCTGACTTAACAACAATGTGTAAGAAGCTATCGTTGCCAAATCGTGATACAATCAGCTGGCAATGACTTGTCACAGTCAATGAACATGGAGATTTATATGATTGTTTTGAATATAATAAAGCAAAGATTTTGATATGCTTTGGAAATGGTCACTTTTCAGGTCAGGGATGAAAAAAAGTTAGGAAACAGACGCACACACGCACGCACGCACACACGCACACACACACACACACACACACACACACACACACACACAACACACACTGTGACACGGACACCTTCTCAAGAGCAGGTTACAACCAATTACTAAAGCAGTCGCGCGCACGCACACACACACACACACACACACGCACACGCACCTTCTCAAGAGCAGGTTACAAGCACACACACACACACACACACACACAAACACACACACACACAAACACACACACATACATCCTCCCCCCATCCACACAAACACACTGGGGCACCTGTTCAATCAGCAGGTTACGGCCAATCATGGAGGCCGTCATGGTGCAGTTCTGTGACAGGAAGTCGGCCAGCCAGTCTCTGAGCACGGGGAAGATGGTCACCAGGTCTTTCACTACCTGTCACCACACACCCCTCAGTCACTCTGCTGCCTGTGTACCATGGTCACAGCGACAACCACCACCACAGCAACAATCATTACCTACACCATCTACAGTAACCGAACACTGAATGGCAAACAGTTGTACCCGAAATAATATGAATGGCGAAAAGATGGCGATGCTGATACAAACAAAACAATAATACAAACAATAATACTGAGTAAACAAAAATAATGAAAACAAAGTGGTCGTTATCATCAGTACCCTCCACCATAACACCGCCACCCATCACCAAACGCCCACCAGGAACTCTGACCTAGTTCTGAATGGTAGTGCCAATGACAGCAACGACGATGACAAAGTTAAAAAACAAAAAAACAAAACAACATTGTGGACAACTTAGAAGCCGTCTATTCAACGACAACAACAATAATAATGCCAGCACAACCGCGACTGTTTCTGCTACTTCTTTTCCAGCTATTACTACTGCTACTACAACAGACGACCCTGCTAACATGGACAACGATCTACAAACTGGCAATCAAACGCTACTACTATTACAACTGCTGGGTCTTTTAAAATTTTATACTACTGATGACCATTAGAACTAAAGACAAGTATAAACTAACAGCAAAATAATAACAATGATTGTGAGACTACCGCTGACAGCAGTGACAACAGTAGTGAGGAACAAATAAAAATGGTAATTCAAGATGAACGATGCAGAAAATGGTGAGCAGTACCTACAATACAAATCCAACCATCTACCCACATCCCTCATGCACACAGCAACAAAAATCCACCCACGGCCTGAAATAACATGGAAAGCTAGGCACAAACCATATCAATCTCGCACGACACCAAGGCCAAACCATACAACACGGTCTCCCTTTTTCCGGCACTCAGTAACAAGGGCAGTCAACTGGAGTACAACTTCTGCGAATGGGCTCCCTTCCTTCCTTCCCATGACAGGACAGTCTGAGGGATGGAGGACTCAGGGGTCAGGTTCGAGTCCCGAGTGATGAAAATTCATTTTTGCTCCACTCCTCCCCACCCCACCAGCGGTCTCCATTTACCTCTGAAGTGTGGGTAACAGTCAACAGTTCCCGAGAAGGCCGACCGTTCACCAAGATGACAAGAAAAGACTTCGTAGTTCAAGCGGAGTATTTCTGTCTGTTGAAAAGTCGTGACACTGTTAGCTTTTTTGAGCTGATCATTGGTGCACCCGGTCAGTGATGTTCCTCCTGTCACGTGTTCCGTGCTGCCCCCCCCCCTCCCTCCCCTCCCCACCCCCTTCCACTCCTTCATCCCCTGACACACCACTTCTCCCCCATTCCCATTCACTCACACACCCTTCCGCTTCCATTTCCGAGAGCTTCAGTTCGCTTCCATGTCTATTCCTGTACACTTCCACCCCCTTCCATGTCTATTCCTGTACACTTCCACCCCCTTCCATGTCCATTCCTGTACACTTCCACTCCCTTCCATGTCTATTCCTGTACACTTCCACCCCTTCCATGTCTATTCCTGTACACTTCCACCCCCTTCCATGTCTATTCCTGTATACTTCCACCCCCTTCCATGTCTATTCCTGTACACTTCCACTCCCTTCCATGTCTATTCCTGTACACTTCCACTCCCTTCCATGTCTATTCCTGTACACTTCCACCCCCTTCCATGTCTATTCCTGTACACTTCCACCCCCTTCCATGTCTATTCCTGTACACTTCCACTCCCTTCCATGTCTATTCCTGTACACCTCCACCCCCTTCCATGTCTATTCCTGTACACTTCCACCCCCTTCCATGTCTATTCCTGTACACTTCCACTCCCTTCCATGTCTATTCCTGTACACCTCCACCCCCTTCCATGTCTATTCCTGTACACTTCCACCCCCTTCCATGTCTATTCCTGTACACTTCCACTCCCTTCCATGTCTATTCCTGTACACCTCCACCCCCTTCCATGTCTATTCCTGTACACTTCCACCCCCTTCCATGTCTATTCCTGTACACTTCCACTCCCTTCCATGTCTATTCCTGTACACCTCCACCCCCTTCCATGTCCATTCCTGTACACTTCCACCCCCTTCCATGTCTATTCCTGTACACCTCCACCCCCTTCCATGTCCATTCCTGTATACTACACCGAATAAAGTACAAGATCAGCACTCTATTTTTATAGATGTATTCACAAATCTGCACCTTCCTATCTCTGCGGCTGCCTTCACCTCTACACTCCATCTCGCTCACTACGATCGGCTTCGGATCCACTCTGTTTACGCATACCCAGATTCAAACACTCGACTGTTGGCCGCCGTTCTTTCTCTGTCTCTGGACCTTCCTCTTTTGCTTCGTCAAGTGTCCACACTCAGCTCTTTCAAGACTGGCCTTAAAACCCACCTCTTTCCAAAATAGCCTCCCTTGCCTGCCCTTCCTTGTCTTTAGTTTCTACAGTTTTATAGTTATGCATGCGTGTGAATGACTGGTGCGAAAGCACTTTAATTTGTCTCTGCACAAGATTCAGCGTTATATAAATACCATTATTATTATTCACACAACAACCACACAATTATGAATTAGACAACAACCACTATCAATCAGACAGCAATCAAACAACTATCAATTAGACAACAACCACACACCTACTATCAATCAGACAACAATCACACACCGATCATACAACGTTTAATCAGACAACAATCTGACCACAACAAGATAACAATCATATGACTGTCAATCAGACAACAACCCAGACAACAATCATACGACTGTCAAACAGACAATGATCACAAACCAATCGTACAGCTTTCAATAAGACTATGACCAAGCAGAGATCACACAACAACCACTCAACAATCAGACAACAATCATGCAACAACAATGCAACGACCAACCAGACAACATTCAACGATCATATTTCGATCATATCACAATCACACCACTATCACTCAAAAAACCCAAAAAAACCAGAACAACAATCAATCAGACAATAATGACACAACATGAACAATCGGACAACAATCACACGACCAGACAGCTGTCATGCAACAGCGACGCAGGACAGCCGCTTTGCACATTTCACCTGGAAGGAATGCGTCTTGTGATCTTTGCTGGTGGCCTTGGCTTTCTCGGAGGCCTTGACCCCTGTGTCGGAGGTCATGTAGGGCTGAATGAGCTGCACCAGGCGATCGTAGACGGCTGGGGTCTGGGACTCCTGGAAGCTGACCACGGGAAAGCCCTGGGACAGCACGCCAACCTGGAACATCCAGCACACACACACCCCACATCGCACACAAACACACTCTTTTGAGGGTGCTCTGGCTGTACAGCATCATTCGCAAATAGACTCACGTCAAAATATCCTTTTGTCTAATTGCAAACAACAATATTTTTTCAGATTCCTGTTAAAACTGATGTTCTAATCTGTCACCAATATGCTTTCTTAAATTCTCCCAGCACTGGTAATATGCATTCAACATATCCGATCAAATAAAACTATTTTAAACTGTGTCAAAGTTCAAGTCCTACAACTTGCTTCCCTTGATTTTAGGATTTTGAGAGTACGTTTGTAATCCTGAAGAGAAGAAATAGCGCAGAAACAGCCAGAAATAGCTGATGTTTGACTGGTTCTTTGAAATGGATATTCATTAAGGTTTTAGGAAAAGGTCAAAGCAGATATTAAATTGTAAAATGAAACTGTTAAGAACGCTTTGAAGTGGGTCGGTATATGAATCATTTGCAATTACACGCTGTTCGCAATTACCCATACCTATCCTACATATACATATCCTACCCATAACTATCCTACATATATATATCAGTCTGTTTGTACAAACAGACATTATGATAATACTGATTATTGGTAACCCAGACAATTCAAGAACCCATATATTGTTGATGTTTCTGAATGAACGGCATTACTCATTCTACCCCAAAGCTACATGCCTGCTACAACTTTCATGGACCAGCACTACATGAGACCACTGCAGAAAAAAACAGGATGGTTCACTTATACGGCCCAAACCAACAGAGAATTGTTGATTTAATCCATCAAACAAAGCTTTGTTCTCATGCTTCTGGAATCCATAAACGGTTCAGTTTAGAATGCCAACTATACCAAGCTAGAACAAAGGAAAGAAAAATAGCGTGTTGGTATGAGAATACTCGTACCTGGTCCACAGGCGGAGTAATTATGGTACGAGTTAACTCGTACCTGGAACTGAATGAGTTAAACAGACTGCAGCTCAAACACGGAGTCTGTTATTCTGCTGTATGAAACAACAGCGGACTCTACGCCCGTACCTCCGTGGCCCTCCACTGGCTTCCAGACCCCACCACAGCCAGGACGACCGGCAGCTTGAGGGACTTGGCCACGAAGCGGAACTCCACCACGCAGTTGTTGGAGGCTGCGTACTGATCCGACACGCACACCAGCACCACTTTGGCGTTGACCAGGCCCTCCCCAATGTCCTCAAACAGCCCGTGCTGTCATGACACATGTCACATGCATGTCAGTACAGTCCGTGTTGTAATTACACACCAGACCCTCCCGGATGTCCTCAAACAGCCTGTGCTGTCATGACACATCACATGCACGTCAATGCGGCCTGTGGTGTCATGACACACGACACACACATCAGTACAGTCTGTGCTGTTATGACATCACACACACATGTCAGTCGTGTCTGTGGTGTAATGACACATTACATGTATTAGTACAATCCCTGTTGTAATGACAAATCACACGTCAGTACATACAGTCCAAACTGTCATGACACATGACACATCAGTATAGTCCGTGCTGTCATGACACATCACACATCAGTACAGTCTGTGCTGTAATGACAATGACATACAACATATCAGCAGGGTCAGTGCTGTCACATTACACATCAGTACAGTCCATGCTGTAATGGCACATCACACATCAGTACTGTCTGTGGTGTAGTGACAAATCACAAACGTCGGTACAGTCTGTGCTGTAATGACACACGACACATCAGTGTGGTCTGTGCTGTCACATTACACACCAGTACAGTCTGTGCTGTCGTGATGCATCCACACACCAGCACACTTCCCTCAAACAGTCCGTGTTGTCATGACACATAACACACAATAGCACAATCCATGTTGTAATGAAACATTACACATCAGTACAATCCGTGCAGTAATGACACATCATACATCAGTACAGTCCGTGCAGTAATGACACATCATACATCAGTACAGTTGATGCTGTCATGACACATCACACACATCAGTACAGTTGATGCTGTCATGACACATCACACACATCAGTACAGTCCATGCTGTAATGACACATCACACATAAGTAAAGTCCGTACTGTAATAACACATCACACATCAGTAAAGTCTGTGCTGTAATGACACATTACACATCAGTACAGTCCGTGCAGTAATGACACATCATACATCAGTACAGTCGATGCTGTCATGACACATCACACACATCAGTACAGTCCATGCTGTAATGACACATCACACATCAGTACAGTCCGTGCTGTAATGACACAACACACATCAGTACAGTATGTGCTGCAATGATACATCACACATCAGTACAGTCCGTGCTGTAATGACACATCACACACATCAGTACAGTCTGTGCTGTAATGGCACATAATACATCAGTACAGACTGTGCTGTCATGACACATCACACATCAGTACAGTCCGTGCTGTAATGACACATCACTACAGTCATGCTGTCACATCACATCACACATCAGTACAGTCCATGCTGTAATGACACATCACACATCAGTACAGTCCATGCTGTCACATCAAAGTCATAGTACTACTGCTACTACTACTGCAACTGAAAACAATAATAACAACAACAACAATAAGAAGAAGAAGAATGACATAATAATAATCATCATCATTATCATTATTATCACAAATGATATTGTTATTATCTTTAACATTAACATAACAACTATCATTATCGTCATATCATTATCATCATCATTTCCTATCATTCTCAAAAAGAAAGACTTTCCAGGAGCTGGGCCGAGCCGAGCCGAGCCGAGGCAAGCAAGAACCGAACCGAAAGCGGCTGTCTCGTACCAGTCCCACGCGCTCAACGTCGATCCAGCAGTCGATGCCTTTCCCTGCCAGGTAGTCCTTGATGTCGCGGGGGTCGCCGAACCCTGTGGCCCCCTCCGTTGTCCTTGACCCCAGGGCCACGGCCCGCGCAGAGTTCTGCCAGCAGTAGCTGATGAAGCAGGGGGGCGGATCCCCAAGACCCTCCCCCTCCCCCGTCCCCTTCTTCAGGCGGTCTGTCAGGGCCGTCTTCAGCTCCGTCAGCTTGCTGGGGTAGCGGTCTGGCTGCTGCATGTTGATGTACACCTGGTCGCCACGGATAAAATAAAATAAAAATAATAATAATAATAATAAAGGGGG
>JAAQRG010034552.1:0-10819 GCA_011634625.1 Babylonia areolata
CCCCCCCAAAGTCCCATTCAGAGAATGACTCCAGCAAGGCAAAGGTGTGAGTGAGATGTACATCAGTTTGATACCTGTTCACATCGTTACTGCTCCGTCTCTTGCTGTCGTGTACATGCTAAAGTAAAAGAGACAACGTGTGAATGCATGAGTGAGGTGTTTGAAAGGGGAACGACATTGATGTTTAACATTACGCTGTGCGTTTTATTTGAAGGCTACGTAAAGCACAAGCATTTCTGTCGCTTGCCGCTCTAATTGTTGCAGTCTTAATTTCTGTTGGAAAAGAAAATGCATATGTATCTTACTAGAGAACTTCTTTCTCCTCTGGTCTTCACTCTTCCTTTCACGGAGAGTTAACTGTATGGAGACGTAGTTAAATAGCTCATGTAGTTTTGCTGTGACAGGCAAATATGGACACATTTGAAAAATTCAACACACTTTCACACAGAAACAAACACATACAAATTATATATCACTAGAAAGTTTACTATCTCTTAACATTTTAAAACAGTTTTCTCATTAAATGCTGCTAAATATTAAAAAAAAAAAATTTAATTATGTACTAAATACTGAAAAACAAAACCAAAAAAATTGAAAAATAGGTATACTGTAGTCACCAGGCATGTCATATCCATCAGCTAATCCACAAGGAAGCATAAGATGATTTTCTCACACAGTAAGGTTCCCCGATTCTCATGAATCAGCTTGAAGTCAAATGTTGCACAACAAACTGTTAAAAAAAAAAAAAAATGAAATAGAAGATCACAACACTGAAAAAACAGAAAACACAAAACCATACAAATACATCACTTGGAAAAAAAAAAAGAAAAAAAAAGAAGAAAAAATATTTACGTATTTCTGCTGCAGCTAGATTATTATTTGCTGTAGTTCTTGACTGTGTGGAACACCTCAAAGCATGGAACAGCACAGAGGGGCACCTTACACTGTTTGCACATGATTGTGGTGGCTTTTTTTTTCTTTTTCTTTTTTTTTTTTCACCTTGTGCTTTGTGTTTGGCAGAACACACCTTGCACCCTCTCTGTTTTCTCCTGGTCTGCTGCTCTTTGGTGGGTGGAATGTTAGCAGGCCAGTGACTGCCTGGCCTCAGTCTCCCCATGTCTGCTGCTGTGTCTGGCAGCTCTCCTCCTCATGCGTGTAAAGTGTTTTGAATTTCTGTAACAGACAGTGCTGTCATAAGAAAAAAAAGAAGACAAGCTTTTGCATGTATTGCCAAAAAAAAAAGAAAAAAAAGGGACAAACAAATGCAAAATAAACATCAATGATATTACACAGCATATATACATGCATAATGATTCATGAGTGACAGTATAAATAACACACATGCACAGACACGCCCATGCATAATACACTGACGCACCCATTGCACAGACGCACACCAACACAATTTCATAAGTGCACACACAGAAAATGATAATTTTACATTAATCTATACAAATTATTCATTTAAAAATGTAAAAAAAAAATCCACATTATTTACACAAGAAATAAATTAGCAACAATATCAAATTGTAAACACACTCACCTCAACAGGAGTGGGCGTGTCTGGAAAGTCAGTGAGAGTCCTGGGGTCCCAGTGAAAGGTGCAGCCAGTGGGAAGTTTGTCAGGTCTTTTACCCACTCGTACAAGTACTCTTGTTCCTCATCGTCAATATCTACAGTCATCAAGTCATCTTGTCTTGCAGTATGGCTGTCACTAGTGTCACTGTTGATTTGTGTCTCGGCGTCGTAGGGGTCAGTCAGCAAAGTTTCGTCGTCGCTTTCAAAATCATCATCTGGTACTAACTGAATATCATCATCATCAGAAAAATCATCAGAGAATTTGTTACCGGTGTCTAGGAGGTCTCGTTCAATGTCTGATCCTTCTTCTGTCACAATTTCCACAGCCTCACGCAGGGAGTACGTTCGTTGCGCCGCCATGTTTGTTGTGTAAGAATCGCGACCTCTGACCAGGTCAAGTTAAGACGGAGAAAGAAAGACTTTCATGCGGTTAACAGTCAAGGGGAAATAACTCAATTTTTCCTAGACTGGTCCCTCAAGAAAGCCTGATTAGTTTACCTTTAATTGAACACTGCTGAGTGTATGGAAAAAAAAATTCGGAGATTCATCATGTCATTCTGTGTGGGCGGAGCGCATCTCCAATGACTTAAATTGAGGCAAAATTTGAAGACACAGGATTCATGGGTTTTTTTTTGTGTCTTTCTTGTGCTAGTAAAGGCACCTAGCAAGACAATTTTTAGAGAAGGCAAACTTACATCATCATGAGAAATCCAGTTTGCCAGCTTCTGTTCTGTGAAAAGATTGTTGCCTTGAAGCATTTGCACTTGGTTGAAGAAAAGATGATTCAGACGACTGTTGGGGTGTATGAGGGAACATCCACGAGGCAACCTTCCTGTTGGTGATGATGGCAGTTTTCCTACTTTGGAACAGGTAGTCTGTGACAGTAGAACCTACCTGATATCACACTCCCACTACTGAATATGACAAGCCTGCTCTTAAGAGTCTGACATTTAGAGAGGATGGAACAAGTCAAAAGTTAGCTGATTTTTGGTGGAAAGGAATGAGTCAGGCACTGCAAGTTTAACTCGCTCTGGACGAAAGGTCCTATTGGGGCCCTGAAATGAAATGAAATTATGGTGCTTAGAGCCTCGCCGACCACTAAGGCCATCTCAAGGCTATCGCCACGTTAATAACTTTTGGTCTGAACAGTATTTCATTTGAAAATATATTGGGGCCCTACTGTTTACAAGTTTCAGACGAAGGGCCCCGATTGGGGCCTTAAATAGTTTTGAATTTTGGATGGCACCTGATTTCCATAATGCCATTTTGTGCTAAGAATATCTTAAATGACCTTTCCACTCTCCACTGTGACCAATAAATGCAGTGTGTGTTGCTGTGCTTCCGAGCAGCAGAGTTATTTTCGCAGTGACGGGTTCACATGAACAGTGTGTGTGTCAACAATGGTGTCTGACCCAGTTTCGTCTCAGTCGCAAGGCAGACAACAGAATTAGATGAAGGGGCCCTGTCATGGCAATACAACTTTCTGAATTTAATCTGTTTCAAACTCTTTGTGCTTTCCTAGATTCGTTTACAAGTATGTGCAAATTTTGACCAAAAAATATGGATACTTTCATCATCTAGATCACTGTGTGGTGGTATAAGAAGGGAGGAAGTGTTGTATTTTGTCCCCAACTAACTCCTTATGTTACTGATCAGTTTTGAAGTTTTGCAGGTGATAGATTCTATAAGTTGCTTTTTGGCGATTTTATCTCTTGCCCGTACAAATGGGTGGTCTGTGGAGAAAGTCAGAGGAGCTAACTGGCAGTACTGAGTTAAGTGAACTCCAGAAAAAACATTTTTTTTAACATCACCCTCAACGTATCTAGATAGTGTGTTGCATACAAGTGAATTTCAAGGAAGATATTGGGTACATATACAGAATACATGCACATTTTGAAACTGGACATCATTGTTCCAGCCTTCCTATTTACATTCATGAATGTAAGATGTTTTCATGTCTTTCATTTTCTAATGAAAATTATTGTTCTGATCGCTTCTTTTTTTTGTTTAAACATTTTTTTTTTATATTCAACAGTCCTTTCTTCGAACCCTTGTGGAGTAAGTTTATTGATATAGAGGACTTGAAAGGCAACAGTTTTGTTTTTCTTTTTTTGCCAGTAAGATTGTCACTTAAAATAACTTTTTGGTAGTAAAATGTCATGGCTAGTATGAAACAAATTAACTTCTTGGTAGTATAATGTCATGGTTAGTATGAATAAGAAAGTGAAAGCTTCTTGTATTACACATGTATTACAAATAGGAAACAAGAGGCAGAATTAATATTTAATTACACATACTTAACCGTGACCCAACTAGTGCAGACTCTGGCAGGGGTCTGACATTCCTGTCCTGTGCAAACTACTATTCGCCTACGCGGAGAAAACGAAACTACGGCCGATAACCTCCCGGAAGTAGGTAACCTCCCCTTTGTCCCGCTGGCTAGCGCCCTCTTTTTCCGGCAGCCATCATGACTCCTGTTCCTGTGCTCTTCATATGGCTAAGTTTTTTCTCTCGTATTTTCTGCCTGTCTGTCGATTCTCTGGCGTTCTTGTTTGTTGTCAAATTATGTCTCCAACCAGGTCACATAATTATGTAGCTCGATTGGGGAATCGTGCTAAAATTAAGGCGCGATCGCAATCGATTCGCTGACACTCTGGGCCCTCTACTCCTGGCCCTCTCATAGTTTCAGTGAACAGTGATGGAGGAGATTTGGTTTGAAAACTTGAAAATGACAGTTTCTAAAGGTTAGCATCACTTCCAGTGTGTCTTTCGTCTCATACCAGCCAGTAGAATCTCAAACATTAAACGGGAGAAAGAGACCAACTTCTTTGTTGTCTGGATATGGTCTGTCCAGATTCTTGGAATATATCTTCATTGAAATCAGCAGTCTGTGGTGTGTGTCATCAGAAAATTGTTGAACAAGAAAATGTCCGTAGATTTACGTCAGCTGAATGCTGGTTTTAACTGGATGCAGTAGATTTAACATGAAACAACTCAGTTATGATGCTTTTGAATGTATACTTTAGAATGCTGGAATGGTGTGAAATGGAAGGTCGTGGAGGTAAAATTGGTTTGAAAATGAACAAATGAAGATGACTGTGGTGAATTGTGCCATAATTTGACTCCCTTGTTGTTAAGCTTTCTTTGTTTTGTTTGTTTTGTTTTGGTGTGTGTGTGTGTGAGAGAGAGAGAGAGAGAGAGAGCTTGTGTTCTTGTACACTTTTCTGCCACTGATGTGAGCAGTTTGGGAAGTTTTATCTTAGATAAGAGGATTGTATGTGCTTTGCTATGAATGTGTAGCTGTCCATTTTAAGAAAGGTAAAAAAAAAAAAACAGGTTATAAGTGTTCAGTACATCATGAGAGGAGTAGGCCAATAGATGGTTTGAAATTTTCCGATTAGCTTGTTTTTGCACAGAAAAATTTGATAATTTGGCTGACAATCAGATTCACTATCACTCAGTAAGGAACTGAACGGATTTTTCAGCGTTCTGTTTCATTTATTTTGCTGGGATGCTTTCCAATACAGGTTGTCTGCCACACGGTAATGTGTGTCATACATGTGGTTTGTGTGATGTTTCCTATAGTATTATTGTTGCAATTATTATACTCGTGTTCATATTCCTGTTCCACAAATTTGGCATGCAGGCATGCATGTACATATGTGTGCTCGCACAACGCGTGCGCGCACACACACACACACACACACGCACTTTTCAACTCAAGGTTTTGTTTTTTCTTGTTCATTTTATTTGTCATAGTAGTACTAACCAGTCTGAAGTGTGTAGAATAGAAATGTTAATGGTGGTGATGATGTTTTTGAGATATAGATAACCACCTCTGAATAAAACGTAGGGGAAAAGACCAAAACAAAAAAAACCCACAAAAAACAAATACGAAATAACCGCTAATTAGTGACACATGCTTCAATATTTGCTTTAATAATAATAATAATGGATACTTCTATAGCACACTATCCAGAAATCTGCTCTAGGTGCTTTACAAAAACGCTTAACATAAAACATTACATCTATGTTACATACACACACCAAAATATGTCTACACACACACACACACACACACACACTGCGTACATACATTTTAACAATACATGTGTGTCTAACAGCTTTACAACACATACACCAAAAGTTTGCAACAATCCAGTTTGAAAGAAAAATTTTAGTTTGTTTTTCTGATTTGACCCGTTGAAGCTTTCACTACTTGAAAATGACTTGGTGTGGAGAATGAGGTTTGTAATTTTACTGGGGATGAAATGGGTGAAAGAAGATCAAGATGACCAAGCAGGAGGAGGGACAGATGTGTGTCAAGGCTTTTGTGAGAAGATTTGAAATAAGAGTCCAAACCTCCAGACTAAAGAGATCAGATAAGCTGCAATAACCCGAGAACTGGACAACTGACCATCACTACAAGCAACAATTGGAACAGAAAAATGGAAGAATAAACACACCACCTTGAAAAGGTTTTTTGCCATTTTACAGCAGTTGTCTGTATTAGGGAGAAAATGGGCTGACACAAGGAAGGTAGAACAGATCAGTTTTTGGGGATGTAAAATTTGGGCATCCTTTCCAATACCTGAGATAGCGGTTGGTGTGTTTTTTAAGGCATGTTCATAGTCAACTGGATGATGTAAGGTGCTTTGAGCAGTGTCGGTGCTGGATATCATGCCATAGAAAAACTATGTATTATTATTATTATTATTATTATTCCTCCCACCTCTTCTCTGTGTTTGTCTTCCTGTTGTTTGTGGTGTTTTGTTTTGTTTTGTTTTGTTTTTGTTTTTTTTACCCACATTTATTTTGTCTGTGATGTGGGAGTTGAGATAGCTTTGATCCATATTTATACTGATGGTTGTAATTTATAAGAAAATGGCGGCTTTCAGTTTTTGTGGTAAGAGTGTTTTTTTTCGTGAGAAATTGACTGTCCCATGTTGTACTGTTGATTAGAATTGATGAAAAATACAGATAAGCTGAAAATATATTGAGGTGGTACTTTCTGTTGTGAAAAACATTTTTCTTGTTTGTTTTCATTGGTTATTATTCTTTCACCGTGTTTGTTTATTTATATTTAATCACAGTGGTTGATTTTATGTAATGGGAGAAGAAATGAATAAACTGAAATTTTATGTGATTGTTCATTTCAAATCATTAAAGAAGTTTGTGGATGCTATTAAAAATGAAGTCTTTTCTGAGTTTGTGGGATGCAGTTCCCATTTTTGTTAATTTTTGAGTTAGCATATACATGTATGACATTTTCTGCCCCGCCATATAGGTAGCCATACTCTATTTTCGAGTATGTGCATGCTCGATAAGTTCTTGCTTCCATAGCCTAATACACACTTGCGTGGATTACAAGAAATTTAACAGGTGTATCTATCTTCTGTATACACACAGAAGGGGTTAGGTCTGCACATACGTTCTGTGAGAACAGAAAAATCTCCACTCTTAATCCACAGGGTGCCAATACTGAGATCAAACTAATGACCCTCAGATTGAAAGTCCAGCACATTAACCATTCAGCTTTTGCACATATCAAAAAAGAAAAAGAAAATGTATATGTTTGGTAAAGCTGGATTTGTTTTCAGGTGTGTGTTATTGTGTGAAGACAAGTTTCCCAAGTAGACAAAACAGTTTGTGGTTGTGATTGGCTGATGATTAAAACATGTCATTTTCTGCAACAGCAAAGTTGCATGTTTAGAGTGCAAGAAAAATACTTGAACACTCATTCTCTGTCATTGTTGTTTCAGGTTAGAGTTATAATAAATGTAATTGTGGGGTTTTTTTTTTCACTTGCATGTCTGAAATTAAGAATAGTGAAATTAATGAAAACATGGTGTGAGCTGTTGTTCTCAGAATTTTTTTTTTTTCTGGCATAACAATTGCTGAGTATATTTATATGCCAGTAAGTTTTTATGTCATCTTGTATTCGAATACTGTAAGCTACATTGTAAACACCCACCCTTGTTTAGGATTGATATTTGAGCTTACAGTAAGATATCTTGTAAACGCCCAACCCTGCTTAAAAAAAAAAAAAAAATATATATATATATAATTTGAAATAATGACAGTGATTATGATGTGTTGTCACTCCATGATGCATTGTCATGTTTCAGTAGTTGGCAGTTGTTTTGTTTTGTTTTGTGTTAACTGTTTGCAGAGAACAGTAAGACTGTCCCTGGACATTCAGTTATCCAAGTCAATACCGGTCACCACTGTGCATGCTGTGAAAATTTCATGCTGTTGAAATGAAATTCTTGGCGTTGGGTCACCCTACTGAGAACTGAAGTTGTAGAGGACTTCTCATGCATGGAGAACTCAACAGTGAAATTAAGTAGTGGATTTGGACAGTGCAGGGTCTCCTCTGGTGTGTGGCCTCCTGGCGACCTAACATCGATGGTTCTCCTGTGGACGGCCAACGCTGGAACTGCGACGGACGAACCCAGGTGTGGCCGTGTATTGGGGAATCGAAAATGAGCGGCGCGTGAGTAATGCCACTGAAACGGGGCAGATGATGGGGCAGCAAAAAAAAAAAAAAAAAAAGTAGTGGATTTGGTTCCGATGAAGGGCAAAGTACCAGGCTGATGTTTCTCATCTTCAGGGTGAAATTTGTGCACAGGTGGACTGGGGAAATACAAGGTAGTTTACAGTAGTTTCATACAGTTTACATGTAATTGACACTTTTTTCACCTGACGCCGCGATTAGTATTTGATGGTCATTTCTGGAATTTGGTTTCTCATTCAGCATTTTGTATGGTGGACAACCGAACATGTGTTACATTCTTAAAATGGTTTGTATTTAGCATTGATCAGCTGAAATACTGTTGTATTTGAATGTTTATGGTAAGAACTCTTGTCACAGCAGAGCTTGGAAACAATTCAGTCGGAAATAATGTCACAGATTATGTTTTCCACTGTTGTAAATGTCAGTCTGAGATTAACTCACTTGGGACGACAAGTTTTCTCCCTTGCTTTTCCCCACAGACGGCCCATTTGTAAGGGTTTGGAAAAAAAATTACAAAAAATACAAAATACAGAGTAAGAAAATGAAACTTTCAGAACTGGTTTATTACGTGTTGAGCTATTACATATAAAAATAATCAAATTTCTCATCTTATTTTTACAGTTTTGCCATATGTAGAAAATACTGCCAATTTTTCACCCCGAATCACCATACCCATGCTCGCTTTCTGCATTAAATTCGCTTTCTTATTCGTCATCATCCACCTCTTCAATGTCCGACCCTTCAGTTTGTAGCATTTCAAGTACTTCGGCAACCCTAAAACGTTGCCATCGCTGCCTTGTTCGCTTCACAACATTTTGAGAAGAGCCCGCTTTGCTAACAGGCTGGCACGTGAGCAGATGACCAGTCAGTGACTTTGTCAGCGTGTGTGCGAGACGGGCCACACATGGCAGGCTGACCAATCATACCATTCGATTGTGGAGTGACCCAGAATAGCGCACTCTGCTTGGCTAATCTTGAAAATGCTATTCCATTCCGTTGCCTGAAACCAAATACATTTTGTGTAGGAATGCTCGTGCATTACTTTGTCCGGAGAAAGTTAACATTGTAGAAACTACTGCTGACAGATGATGGCTCATCTCTTTCCCACCCATGAAATCAGTGCTAGACCTAACGTAACTGCCTAAGTGGAGTTGCAGTGTACAAGTTACAGTGTTCAATGAATCCCAGCATTCATATTCATCTTCCAAAGTATTGAAAGACATCTTCTGTAGTTACCAGCAGTCCAATATTACTAACATTGTTATGTTCCAGAATCACTGGTTGGCAATCGAGTATTTTCCACAGTTCTGTTCTGATTCTGCAGTGTGAAGAATAAGCAGGTTCCTTGATCAAGCATAGCGGTGCTTGTTTGCAGTTTTGAGCCAAAGGACATCTCTAAGAAATTATCAATTTTGAGACTGGTGTGGACAGGTACCAATGACTCCAGCACCATGTGCTTATGCCTGCATACACATCGATATTCTGCTATACTCTTGTCAGAGTAGCGTAAGGACCTATTGGTTTATGCCCTCAAGGTTATGTTGCTCAGTGCTTGGGTCTTGGCTTGGAGAGGGAATCGTCGTTTGAGTGGGTGAGCCCTGAATTCATCACCCCTCTTCCTCTCGTATGTATGATAGTCAGTCGTGTCCGACTATGACCATCAGAACAGCAGAGGAGGCAACTGCTGTTCCGACTATTTGGGCTAGAATTTGATTATAGTGGAGAGAGTCTTGCCCAAGTTACATCCCCAATCTCTCCGCCAAGAGGGTTTTAGGACAGTCTGCGTTGGGATGGTTCCCAAAGGCCAACTAGCCCATAAGGCTGCAGCACTAAGAGCCAGTGCAATTTTGCCTCCTAGTCTGAGAGTCATAGTCCTTCACAAAAGACTACACTGTAAATGATTTCCCATTGACTGGAGAAACCATTGATAATACAGCTCTCACTTTGCTGTTGGCCCAAATGTAAACTTATGTCAATCTCTTCCTCTTGTACACTCATACTTTATGCCCTAACCAGCCAGAAATTATCAGAAAATTTATGTTTGTTCCTTTGTTGTTTTTTAAGATACATGGTGCATGTGTATAGTTTTGAATTGCCGCGCCTTTACCCGCGGCTGAATGCTGAACAGAGATTGAATAGCAGAGAGGACTGTTGGTATCATAGGTGAAGAAAGATCATCACTGCGCAGTGGGGACCGTGTTCCATTGATTTAAAGGCACTGTCACTGTTGTGCCCTTTTAACAACATGGTGTGGTGCTTTATAAATCAGTTGATTTGTTTATCTTTGTTTCGTTTTTTTATTGGTTTCTTTATATATATAATATGTATGTATGTATGTAAGGTTTTGTCATTGCTTTCAGTGTTTTATTTTTTGTTGTTTTTTTTATATAAAGTTTGGTCAGTGATTAATTTGATGGCTTCAGTATCTGTGTGTGTTTGTGTGTGTGTGCACGCTTTTTGTATGCTTGGATGCTGTATAATGATGTGTAAGATTTGAAGAAGTCTGAAAAGAAAGTGTGCATGTATATCGGTTTTTTTTTTTAATGGTTTTTACATTACAAGTGTAGCCGTGTACCGAGTGTAAAGCATGTCTGATTTATGTCTCACTTGCATGAAGTCAGTTGAAGGTTAATTGATTAAGGGTTATTGTATGTTTGGCAAGACTGATTTTACTATCGCAGTGTTTTGAAGCTGGTGAATGCAGATTTGATTTGATTTTTTTTT